>JAIXHY010000030.1:714415-741777 GCA_020449905.1 Globodera pallida | reverse complement strand
CATTTTATTTGTAAGTTTTCCTACATTGTTTTATTTGTGTTTAATGATTTTTTTTAAATTCACTTCTCGCAATAGAAATTATTAATGTGATTATAAAATGTTAAATTCTTAAACAATTATAAAATAAAATAAGTAAAATTATATTGATTACACCGTTAACAAGAATAATTCATTAAATAATGAAAAATAAAAGAAATGAGGAATAAATTATTTATACATTAATTACTCTGAAATTGAAAAAAATAGTAAGAAAGATTAAAATAATGCAAATATGAAAATATTAAAATTGCGATTAGCAGGCAAGAGATAAATTTTTATAATTTCTGATTAAATTAGTTATTTTTAATTTAAAAAGTCTTTCAATAAATACATCTTTAATATCAAAAACAGAGAGAAATGTAGATAATTCAATAAAAATATTAAAAAAGCGATTAATAAATACTTATTCAGTTTTTGACCAAGAAAAGCCGTGGAATGGAACAAAACATTTTCCTGAACATGTCAAGTATGTTCGACAATTTATGATAGGTTTATGTAATAATATACAAAGGTTTGTGTCATGTAAAATATTAAATTTAAAAAATATTAAAACAAGATAACTATTTTGAGCAAAAATAGCAATTATTGTTAATGCACTTCTAAATTCCATAATGATTGAAAATTTATTGTATATACAGGATTACTTTCTTAATGCTCTTGTTTTAATTATATTAGATACTTTTTATATTATTTTACACTTTCTTTATTATATTTTATATATTTTTTTAGTTCTTATTAATAAATTCCATCTCCATTTAATATAAAAGAACATTTTATTAAGTTTTTATTCCATTTTACATATTTTATGTTTTGCCGTTTTTCGATTCCTGAGAGTAAAATTAGCAAATTAATTGCTCAATCCAATCATTAAAACACAACTTTTTTAGTATTATTTTTTGCTCCTTTGTGCTTATGTTAATATTTTAAAAGGAGGATGAAACACATATGCACTTACATTTTGTATTTGCAAGTTGGATTATTTTTTCAAGCAGAATTTTTTAAAATTTGAATTTTACCTCATGCGTGATTGCGGTTTATAAGAAATTCCAATGGACAGGTTCACTGCCAAAAATTAAAATTATTTTAGCATTGATTTAAAAAAACATTTAAAAAAATGCATCTTTTTTTGTTTATTTTTTAAATTTTTACTAACAATACTATTTTAAGATTAGTGTCGCACGTCTTTTTCTGGAAGTACACAATGGCTGCATCCGAAGTGCAATCGCAGCGTCCATTCCATATTAATAAAATGAGTACGCGCCCAAATTCGCCTTTAAGCTTTTAGAATTTATTTTTATATAATTATTGAGTTTTTAATTTTTTTTTAGAGCCATTTGTTTGCGTTCCTTATATATTTTAAGAATCATCTTCTTTTATAATATTAATATTATTCCCGTTTTCAACTCATCCGTCTTCCGCCAAATTCAAAATAGGATATGACCATATTAATTAATGGAATTCCATAATGATGTGTTAAATCGTGCCAATTATACATGGTGTTTTCTTCCTTCTTTAATTTTTAGAAGTAAATGTATCTTTTTTTGCAGTAAAGATAAATGTAGGCAGGAAAAAGATTGATAATAATTTTCTTTTTATTT
This sequence comes from Globodera pallida, assembly GCA_020449905.1. Classification (NCBI taxonomy): domain Eukaryota; kingdom Metazoa; phylum Nematoda; class Chromadorea; order Rhabditida; family Heteroderidae; genus Globodera; species Globodera pallida. The sequence continues at coordinate 740,140 of JAIXHY010000030.1, read as the reverse complement.
GTCAAAATGTGTGCCCCTCAAATAATTTTTATTTTTTGGGTCCATAGAGGTGCAAAAGTTAAACATAAATTACCATAAATTCCGAGCCTGTTAAATTTCTGTTTAAAGCAGGATGCGAAAATAGTTCCTTAGAGGTTAGAGAGTAATCTGACGATAAAATAATTTAATGCGAATATTTATGTTTAAAGTACATAGATAAGTTTTAGTTCATTTTGAAAAATATTAGCCACTCACATTTTATATTTTGATATAACTATCAATAAATTTATTAAATAGATGATTCATATTAAGCAAATTTCCTTCTTGGTAACTAATTAAGTGTTTAATGTTTATTGATAAGTTGGTTATTTTTAATATTTATTTTTCGTAAGTTAAATTAAATATTTATTTTTTGGCCTTAAATCAAAATAATCCTCTTGATTGTTTTTTGGGAAACCACCGACAGTATTTTAATTTAATAAAAATACAGATGCGTAAATTCAGGTACTTTTTTGCATGAAAAAAGCATACATTTTTGGCTATTCAAATTTGTGGGCGTAAACTCGCGCCACGTCAAGCCACCGTCCTCATCGCAGCTTATAGGTTTTGGAACCAACGCAATAAGCTCGTTTGATTTAATTTATTTTTAAATGTTTTTTTACATAACAATTGAATTAATTAGACAATTGGCTAGCTGTTTGCTTTTTCAATTAATTTTTTAATAATGCAAATAAGAACTTAAACTCTTAAGTGAATTTTCTGTCCATTTTAAATTTAAGTCGTTTCAGATTAAAATTTTGAAATTATATTTATAAACAGCTCAAAAGAAATAAAAGCCTTTTGAAGATTTAAAATTCTTATTACTTTGTTGGGCTTTTTATCTTGGTGCTTGCGAGGGAGCGTTTTGTCAAAATTGCCACAAGCTGAATAAATAAACAAATTCTCTATTAAGTTATTTTCAATTTAATTATAAACATACTGTTTTTATTGGACCACAAACTTTTTACATTTAGATAAATTTTGACGATAATGAGTTTTGGTTTAAGCATACCTTCAATTTTTTTTACTGAAAAACAAAGTTAATTATTAAGCCTACTCATGCCCCCCTTCTGTCGTCTCTGTTTGCAAAACACCACATTTTTAAAAGCGGTTCAATAAAGTTAAGTTTTATTTTTTGTTTTTTTGTATATTTATGCGAAGTTAAAAAGATAGTAAACATTAAATATTTTTTGAAATAAATGACGATTTACCTTTGCCGTGATTAAGGTGCCGTTCCGACATGCCAAAGACTCGAGTCGTCGTAAGTGGTAAGTGGTAAAAACACTGTTCACTTTAAATGCTTTGAACATTTTATTTTTTATAAATATTGTCAAATTTAATATTTAATTTGATCTTTATTTGCTTATTATAATTTTTAATACTTTTAATTTTGGTTGACATAAAATTGGCAAAAAGGCTTTCGAGGAAATTGACAAATGTTTTATATTTTGAACGATTATTAGGTCTAATATTTTTTGTCATTTTGGATTGGTTTTGCAGCCGGTTTAAAAAATAGCTATAAATTTTACAAAAAAAAAATTTAGAGGTAAAAATCTTTAGATTTTTCGTTAATATACGAGTTTATCAATTAATTAGTCGCTTCTGCTGTCATTAGTAGTTTGCACGGGGCTAATGGGTATTGATGCTGCTTATATTGAATTTTAATTGTTTCAATTGGTTTGGTAGAGTTAATAATCTTTAAATTTTTGTTTTGGTCAATTTAATAGTTCATTTTATTAATTTGTTCCGATATAATAGCATTATCTCATAATCTCTTAATGAATTTTTGAAACTTTTTAAATTCATTAATTATATGATTTATTAAGTTTTGTGAATGCATTAAGATTAATAACCTTTGAGCAGAGTCCACTCATTTTTTTATTATACTTTTGCTTTAATCACAAGCTTTTATAGTTATCCAATAAAAGGCAGAACAATGAGCCTGGAAAAAATTATTTCGAATTTAAAAAATGACAAAATTCATAACTTTTACGTTGCGTCGAACAAGATCTGGTAAATCACAGAACATAGTCTGGCTTTTATGTTTTAAATTTTTAACAATTATTTTACTTTAACGCTTTGTTTTCAGGTGCTCATCTTTAATTGATTTTGTTTATATTTACTAGTATTACGCGTGTTGCTTGATGTATTCTTAGAATATGGTCACATTCGGTGTTCAGTTAGGAACAATTTACGTGCGCCGGTTTCTTCTTAATTAAAATTTTGAACGATAAATGGATTGCATTAAGGTTAAACAATTTCCTTCTATTTTTGTTAAAGTCACTTCTTTTCATCTTCGTTTTATTTCATTTTATTAAAGATTTGTTTTTTGTTACATTTTTCTAATCCCAATTATTGTAATATCGTCCAATGTGATGGTCTACCACTCCAATGATGCATTGCAATTTAGTGTTAAAAGTGGTTTCAAAAAGTGATAATTTTATAGGCTTTGGAGATACTTGATTTTCTCAAGAGTTACATATACTTTATTAAATATTTTGATTGAATATTTGTTTTTACCAAGTACTCTGCGCATTTTTCATGCTCTTTCTTGGTGCGTTCTAATTTGTCCGCAAATTTAAAAATGTTGGTCTCTATAACTGAATTTATTAGTAGTATTTACTGTAGTTTTAAGATGCGTGTGTTATTTTAAATAAACAATACTTAAAGATAATAATTGTGCTCTGTGAACAAAGTCAAAGTAATATTTAAGAAACTATATCCAAGATTAAAAATTTAATTGTATTTGCCATAATCAGCCGTTGAATTACTATTATTTTAAGCGTTAGTTGTATTTTTTAAAATATTTATGGTATTATTTTATGTGTTAATAAAGCAAATTTAACAAACCTACTCAAGACCACAACGTTCCCTCGCTTTTTGGTCCAACCGTGAGCTTGTCCTCGCTGTTATACTCAGGGTCGGGCGTCCATCTGTATAGTTGACGTGGTGTTGGTGCACAGTATGATTAGATTTGCTAGATAGATATTTTGTCTCCTTGCAGGATTTTTAATAAAACTTTTTGTTTGGTAATATTTTATTCATGGTAGGGAGGAATACCTTTAAGACTTTTTTATTTTAATAAAAGATTTAAATGTTATTAGATTCGAGTAACTTCGTGGTAAAAAAAAAGAGACGTCTATAATTACTTCCTTTATTTGTTTATAGTTTCAGAAAATTAAATTTATGTTATTTATATTAATTTGTTATTTTGTTTATCACCTTTTGGGTTAATGAATGGTTTAACATTCTTCACATAGAATCGGCTCTCTTGGTGCGAGACTATACTTGACCTTTGCATTCGACGAGTTGTGTTTTAATTTTGTGCCTTTTTTACCGTGTAAGTGCACTTTGTGCGTCATAGCAAAATAAAAAAGCCTAACATTAAAACCGGAAAGATTCGAAACGCGCTAAATACAAAATTAGTTTTTTATTGTTTAATTAAAAAAATTTTTTTTTGCAATTTTTTGAGATTCGATTGCTATGGAAAATTAGCGCAGAAAATTTTTACTGTGCGGATGATCCAGGGTTTTAGTTTTTGAAGTTGAAGAATAATTATTATGGGGGTTATTCTGATAATAACATATTTATTAAAATAGATTGATATTTTTAAAATAATATTATCAAAAAATGTCATTAACTTGCGTTTAGGTTATTTATGCTTTATCGCTATATTTATTTAATTAAACCTAATCAGTTTTTTACTACAACTTTCTTTATTTGCGCTGGCACTGTTTTGCATAAACTTTTGAATCCCTGGACGCTTTAGGTAATGCAAGTATTGAACCCCGCTTTATAATTAGTCGTTTACTTTTTACCAAACAAAAAGTTTTAATTTTATTCACATCTTATTTTTTTCTTTGAATTTTTTATTTATCGTTCGTATCCCTGCACTGCCGGATGAGACGTACGTATTAATATGCTAGTTATAATTAATAGGCAAATCAAAAGATACTATGAACTTTTCTGTATATAAAAATTATATGGATATTCCTTGATTTCGTAATTTTAAAATTTATATTTAGATTTAAAATAAATAATTTTATTTAATTAATTTTTTAGAATTGATTAGAAAGAGTATTGATGCTGATTTGTGAGTACTTTATATTTTGTTTCTATTTGTTATCATTAATGTTGGATGAAATTGCTGGGCAATATCATATTATAATAATTTTATTATTTTTGTTGTTCGTTCATTTGTTTACAAAAATATTATTTTTACAGAATTCGACTAGTCTGATTTTTGGAATTTTGTACTTTAATTATTTTATTTAAGCAACTCATCTTTTTTTGAAAATATTAAATAATTTTTATTTCAATATCTTAATAACAAAAAATATATAAGAATTTCTGCAGATACGTATTTTTTGAAATTTCAGTTTGTTTTTTATTTTTTATTAGAATAACATAGGTAGTCCATTTCTGGAACGACACATAATTTTTATATCGATATTGTAAATATATATTTTGTTGTTATCGAATTCTACGCTTTTGAAATGCTTTTTGCATTTTTATAGTTTGGGCTTAAATACATCAAGGACTTTTTGAATCTGCCATTGCCTGAGAAGCTATTTTTCCTTACGCCAACAGTGAGATTCCGTCGTCGCAGTATTTAGACGTTGAAATTAAAACGATAGCCATTTAGCATATATAATACGACTTTTTACAATAATTGAAAATAAAAATTTATAATGGCGCAAAATAATAATATTTTAGGTGGCGCATCCGATTATGGCTAAAACGTATTAAAATACAATTGAACAAAAAGTAGAAGTTAAATCAAAGAAGAAAAACATATATAAACTTAATAAAAAAATATAAATTTATTTCAAAAATAAATATAAACATTTTAGTCACAATTGCAACCATTAGTTGCCACTAAGAGCTATATCTATATAAAGCGATAAGCTAAGTGAAACAATTTAAAGCAGTAAATAACTAATTTGTAAGCAAAATATCCAAAACAAACAGTTAATGTGTTACATAAATGATCTGGTATATGTAATAAAGAACAAAGTTTAAACCAAAAAATTTTATTCAAATCAAAACAAGTTTAAAAAAATGAATACAAAAAATAAAACATTTCATTGACTAAAATTAAATTAAAATAATGCATTATTAGTTTTTAATTTTTGACTTATTGTAAGTTACCTGTTTTAATTTCTTGCTCAAATCAAATGTTTTAATTTATGTCGTAATGGCAATTTGCATCGACCCCGTTTTGCTTAAATTTATTTTCATATGTAAAAGTTTAAAGCTAATTAATATGAGTTACATTGTTGTATAATTTGTATATTTGTACGAGACAATGTTTATAAATGTTAATAATAAAGCTTTACTTAAATTTGTATAAGAAAATGTTAATCATGTCGTTATCTTTTTAATTTCGTTTATTTATTTAAAATATATATAATTTTCTTTAATTTTTTTTCAAAGGTTTTGGTGGTTTCGTCGGCGTGAAAAAATATATCACTATTATTATAACGTAATTTTTAAAATAGAGACAGCATTTGAGAGCCAGTCAATTATTTAATTGCTATGACACTGGCATTGTAGTTTTTCCCAGCCAGTTGGTGTTGCACATGATGTGTGCTAGCGGCCGCTATGTTGAGCGATACCAAAGTCAGCGAATTCACATAATTCTCAAATGAAAGTTTTCCAATAGAATAACTCTTTGTTTTTACATGAAATTTTTCATTTTTTCTGGATTAAATGATAGGTTTAGAGGCTTTGAAAAATTCATTTTTTCCTAACATTATTAGGCTAACATTTAGACTGAAAAGTATGTTTTTGCGTATTAGTTTGCCTTGCATACTTTTTTAAACATTTTTAAATTTGCGTCTGATCTTTACAATGTTCTTCAACAATTCTTAAATTATATTATGTTTAAATTCTTATATTGTTATTTTATCTTATCAAGTATTTTTACCAAATTATAAAACTTAAATGTAATACTTTTTTTTTAATAGAATAAAGTTTATGTATTATGGGATACAGAAGCCGTCCGAAGAGCATTATTTTTGTGAATAAATGGCTGAAAATGACATTTTTATGCACTGTCCATTTATTTTAAATATATTTGATTTTCGTCGACAAAGCTTCTTAATGTATATATATGAGTATTTTAAAATACCTTTAAAATTTTTTTAATGTTGCCGAAAAGCCATAGCCAGCGCCAAGGGAAGGGCAAAGAGGAAACGAGGACGCTTCGTGCCGTCGAAAATAACCAAAATATTAATGTATTAAGCAATATAGGCTTGTCTTATTTAGTAAGATGCAATAAATATATTAACACATCTACAAACCAATGAAAATGTTAAACGGTTAATAAGGATTTGTTACGAAAATAATCTTGAAAAGTTAAACTAAACATTTGTCGACTTATGCACATGATATAAAATTAAATCCAGCTTTGATATTGCAAGTAATAATAAGTTAAATTTTTAATCAAATTAGATAAAATATCATTTAACTTCCCCAATAAACATTAGCATAAAATGTGCTCGTTTTTTATTAACGGACTAATCAACTTCATTACAATCATATTAATGACTTTCTTGTGTTTCTGATTATTGAGAATAGCTTCCATCAAATTTTAAAATTCAACAAAAAATAAAAATATGAATTAACAAATTAACAAATTAAAATAATACTTCAAAGAGTTGATAATTTATATGTTCATCAATTCAAAATGGCGAAATAGTTAATGCTCTCCGTACATCGGAGTTTTAATGGAGACTCCCAGCAAGTTGCGATTTATATTATAAGTATTCCATTAAATGACTTTTACAAAGAAACTTATTGATATGCCTTAAATTTTACACTTGATAATTATGGTTCACTTTTACTGTATGAGTATTGTTTTTTACGAAACCAAGTTTAATTTCCTATAATAAAAAGGGAGATAAATTTATCATTTTTAAATATTTATTGATTATAAATAAATTTAATACAAATCGTCCTTTAAAAAATGTCCTAATTTTTGCATTTTTAAAACTTTATTTCTAGAGCCCGACCTGGACCTGGATCCAGGCCTGGATTTTTGTCCAGAAAATCCAGGTCCAGGCATAAAAAACCTGGATTGCCTGGATTAAAATACACCCTTAAAGATGGTGTTTCTGAGCAACAAACAGCAGAAATTTTGTGGATTTTACCCGTGAATTTGAATTTTTAGTGACAGATCGCCAAATTTTTAAATATTTGCAAGTTTATTTTGGATTTTGTAGCAAATCTCTCAACAAAAAAGACAATGTGATAAAAAAATAGGTAAGTACGAAAAATTTTGTTATTCAATAATAAAATTTCTATTCTGTGATTGATTTGCTACATAGAAAACTAATAGACCCCCCCCCCCCTCTATTAGAACTAGAGTCCGGACCCAAAACCCAAAAATTTTTTGGGTTTTTTGTACAAAAAATTGGACCAAAAAATTTTTGGGTTTTGGGTTTTGGGTCAGATTGGAGCAAAACCCAAAATAAAACCAAAACCCAAAAAATGACCAAAAAATTTTTGGATTTGGGTTTTGGTTGATAATGCCCGCATCTATTCGCTATGTCAGTATTTGTTTCCGTAATCATTTTAAAAATATCTAAACGTTTGTTAATCAGCTTGTGCTAAATCAATTTAATCGTGCCATTTTAATAATTAATGTTTGATTTAACGCTTGCTAACAAAACTTGTATATTTTCGATAACATATACGCCTGATATATAAGTAGAAGCAAATTAATAATGATTTTAAATGAGTTAAAACCAGTAGATTGGCGCCATTCCGGATTAAACTTAATTACTCTGAAGAAGAATTTACTCTTAGCTTACATTTTAGTTTTACATTTTAAATTTGTTGTTTTTCAACAAAGTTTTTGAAAATATTTTAATAATCAAAATACTAAATCGTTTGATAAACAAAGATATTTATTATAAGTAGCTTATTTATTTTCAGTATTTTATATGTTGTTTATAATTAGTTTGTTTTAAATAATATTCGCTATTAGTTAAATTATAGAATATTTATCATTCAATATTTTTTTATTAACAGATATTCTTTTCGTGTCTGTGTTACTTGATTAATTATGATTCTGTTTCCATACAATTTTTTTTATTATTATTTATGATTCAATTATTTTATTATTGATAATTTTCATCCCTTTATGTAGAAATTCATTATAATTTTATTTTTTATAGGTGTTTTTTTAGATGTTATGTTTTTTTTTGGCTTAAATCGCGCGCGACATTTATATTAATTTATTATATTGAAAAACTACCTTTAATTATAAATTTAAATCATTTTTAAATTTAAGTTAAAAAAACTAAATTGCTCTCTTTTAAACTGTTATTTGAAAAGCATTATCAATGTATTATAGATTATCTATTTTTAAATAATTTAAAAATTTTAATATGTTTTATATAAATAAATAAACTGAATTTCTTTTTTAATTTTTTGTAAAACACATTATTTTTTTCGTCATTATTTATCGTTAAATGGATTAATTAACATGCCCAGGTAACAAATCAAAATTAAAAGTGAAATGCAATATTTTTGAAATTCCATTTGATGGTTGCGAGCGCACCCAAAAGAGTGCCGCCGGCGTAGCAGGTGTGTAAATACATCAATCAATATCTGTTTTTTTATTCATAAATTTTAATTAATTATTATTTGAATATGTAAACAATTTTATAATTAGTTTTTATTATCCTTTGTATTTAAAAATTTTTTGTAGTAACATGTTTCATTAAAATTCATTCATGCATTCTTTAATTCGAAATTCTTCAGTTTATCTCTTCTGCTTACTGTTGTATCCTATTTAAAATATTTTAAGCAGTTTAGTTCTTGATTTATATAATCCATTTTTTATTTTACTTTTTTTGTTTTAAATCAATGTTTGTTTTGTTATGCCGGCATAGGTTTATAATTTATCAATGATATTTGCGTTACTACAAACGAATATAATAAAATAAATTTTACTTAAGTTTATCTTCTTTTGACATTCTATCCCCATGATAAATCAAAATAAATTTATATTATTATTTAAAATGTGGAGGTAGTGTAATATTTTCATTTTGAGCTTAAAATGGAATAATAAATAAAAAATATAAATAACAAAATGCACAACACATAAAGAGAAAAATTTAATAAAGCAACCGTTATATCCATAGCTTTTTCTTTAGAATAATAACCACACAATATACTTTAAATATATCTATTTTTCGAAATATTTATAAAAAATTTTATATATATATTTTTAAATATTAATACTCTAAAGATGGTGAGATAATTTGTTTATATTGTAGTTTTTATATTTATTGATATTACTTGTAAAACCAATATCAGTCCATTTATTAAAAAATTATTTTTTTACATTTTATTAATGACCTTTAAATTATATTCATTTTTTAAACCTTTGCTCCTGCGCTGATGTTTCGGTGTTCTTCGTCTTCCTGGAAACTTTGCCACGAAGAGATCAGCTTCGCCTAACATTGTTGAATTGATTCATTTTTAATCCTTAGATATTGCTTTTTATCTATTTGTATAGCAATATTGGATTTTAGATATTTTGTTTAAATTTCTTTAATTCCTGTAATAATTCAATTATATTAGGTTAGAGTACAAACTCGCGTTTGTTTTATACAACTTGCTCTTGCTTGCCGGAATCATTTGATAATTATACTGGAATTAAACATTCTTTTTTTATTATAAGTGCAAAAAAATTAGTCAACAAACTTTTTGTATTTTATTAAATTATCATTATCAATCGTTTTTAATTTACTTTCAATATTTTAAAACTATTTTTTCACTTACAGGTTATAATTTTTTTTTCTTTTAAGATTTGAAAAGTGAGAGATATTAATAATTTTAATAAAATTAGTTTCTCTTTTCGTAAGGTTTAAATAATATTAATCCATTCAAAGGAATTTTGGCGATTTATTTAATTCATTTCAGTTTATCAAAATACGGTTTTATTAAATGAATCACTTTTATGTTTAATTCTTATTATTTAGCTGAGGCAATGATATAAATTAACGGATTCAATTTGGGCAATTGTGTTGTACTAGTCGGCTTTTCTTCATAATCTTTATCCAGGTGTGCTGTAAGTTTTAAATTAATTAAAACTTATTATTTTATTTCTTGCGTTATAAGTAATTTTTTTGAAATTCTAATTGCCTTTCGCTGTGAACGTTTTTTGTATCGATATATCTTTAAAATTCCAAAACTGGGTTTTTGACTTTTTGTGGATTATATATTTTAATATGCTAACTTTAAAACAATTACCTATTATTCATAATTTTTGATACTAAATTTATTTAATAAGATATTAATTCTGCATTGATTTTTAGGATTTTAAATTTTATTAAACCGCAGATCGTTTTTCACTGCCCAACTTTAGTTTGCATTGAGAACATTGCATTGAAGGTATTGATTTTGCACTTTTTACCGAAGTTGCATAGTTTAATCTCATCATTTGAAAACCTAAATGTGAAAACATTAATGTCATTTTTGTCTTTCCAGTCGTTGGCTTGCCTGCGGATGATCCGGATGTGGTTTCGCTATTAATAAATGAAAAAATAATACACAAAGGTGAAGGGCGAAACAATTACGAAGTAAGTAAAGCAAAGATCATGAGCGAGATTGAAAATGAGACAAAAGAATAAGCAAACAAAAGAAAAAATTTTTATTCTGGGGTTTAAATATAATCAATTACTAATTTTATATGTATACCACGTGATTTGTTAAAAACTAAGAAAAGATCCTCTTAAAAATTTGATTAATACAACAGATTAAATAAAGATTGTTAATCAAACTTTTAAGAAAATTTTATCAGGAGACAGAGCAGCATCAAAGTGTAAGCACAAAAATTATTTAAAACTAACAAAAATATTGTCGTTATGTGAATTAAAGCGCCTTTATCTTTTAAGCCGTGAAGTACCTTCGGCTGTTTGGGCAGACAAGAAAAAAAAATCAAGATTGAGTCTATTTTTATATATCTAAGTTTGATTTGTTTCATGATATTTATTTAATAGTTTTATAAAAATAATTATAATAACCGTTGTTTCCTTTGAACTAAATATAATACTTTTTTTTGTATCGCAATTTACTCTTTTCACCGTCGGCAAAATTTGCGCGTTGTTAGATGTGATTAACCTAATGCATGGTATCATATACAAGCAGCAATAAGAATCTTTAAATTAAAACAAACAAAACAACACGAATAATGTAAAATTAATAAATTAACAATACAAAACAATTGCGAGCAAAACTATTTTTATTTGAATATCATGATGTGAATTGGGGCAATGGAACGATTCATTGACGAGTCGAACACTTATTTACCAAAACTTCGCCTGTAACAAGAAATTAAATCAAAAACAAATGTTTTATAACCGCCGATACTGTTTACACGGCAAATAAAAAATAAAACACGTATAATAATTAGAATATAATTTTTTCAAAATCTACAAAAATAAAAAGAAAGTCAAAGTATGATCAATAGCAGCATAATATTTTTTTTTTGTAAATTAAGAGCATAAAAAACAACAAAGAATTGCATCCCATTATAATTTAATTTTAAAAACATTAAAAAATAAAATAAAAATAATTTTCTTTATTCATAGCAAAAATCTGTGCAACGATGATTTTGTGAAATAAATTTGGCTAAATAAGTAAAAACATAAAAATTCCAATTTATTTAAATTAGTTACATGTCTATGGATTTTACCTAAAGTTTCATAACTTCGCAAAATAACAATTCTGTTAAAGGCGACGTCAAATATTGACAATGTTTAAATTCATGTTTTAAATAAAATGTGGCTGCCTAGGTTGCCGACACAACGATTTTACCTTTAATGATCAATCAAATTTTATACTGGCATTGTAGTGGGCTGTTCCTAGCGGTTTTTTTAATTATTATGTAAATAGCTCTGTTAAATTTAAAGAAAACGCTTATTATGCTAAAAATTGTAATGTCCCATAAATAAATTTTAAGTTTATGTATTAATAGAGAGATGCATGTTATATATTTATAAATTCGCAAACACACCATAAAAAATAATAAGTTTTAAAGTGACGTCAAGAAATTTTAAAATTTCTATGCATGAGGGCAGTGTGACGTCAAGTGATAACGATTAAATAACTATCTTGGGCTGAAACTCATAACATGAAATTGAAGATAAAACAATTAATCGAATACAATATTTAATATAAAAATACATAAAATTAATATTAGTTTTTAAAAAGTTGAGAAAAATTATTTAAATTAATATCAAAAGATGTTTATATACTTTCCTGCTGTTTTATGTTGCTGGGCATAATTTTACTATATCTTTATAGCGAACTGGATCGAGAGGTCATAAACAACGTCTACACAGCGTAGTATCACTACTATAAAATGCCAAGACCAAAGAAAATAAATTTAATATTATCGGGTAAATAAATATGCAAAATCAATGAAAAGATTTTAATAGCTTTAATAAATAAAAAATTAAAATTTCCAAAAATATTGTAGGCATATTTTAAAACACTTAGCAGGGTTAATTAAAGAAATATTAAATTTTTACAGCGCAAATGATTTTACAGAAAATTATAATTACATTTATTAAGTCGTGAACACTGATTATTATTGGTTAGATAATAATACAATCAATACGAACACCAATTATTTATTTTTGTTTGCAATTTTTTTGAAATGATTTATTTTGTTATTTTAAAGTAAGAATCCTATCTGATATATAATTTTTGTTGAATTTTTTTATTTAAACAAAAAATATTATTTGAAAAAAATAATTATTGGCATCATCAGGCGCTCAAAATGCCAATTGTTTCTACAAAAACCTTGCGGTGAGATTTTATTATTTCTAAATGCGTAAAGTAAAGAAAATTATCTTTAATTTAAATAAATTATTGGATTCACATCTATACACACTTATAAGCGTACTTAAATACACTGAATAAAGTAAAAAAAGATTCATTAACAAAAAAACATATAATTAAAACATCCTATTCAGTGTTTGAGGAATCGTCTCTGCCACGAGAATATACAACGAATTAACTATATTTTTGGTATTTTCAAAATATTAAATTATGATTTCCTAAAAGGAATAATATGATCAATTGTTAATAATTAATAGGAATATGAATTTTGAACGATTTTGTGCCGAATTTTTAATGGATTTCTATTATTGTAGCGTTTTTTATACATACTATCTGCCTAAAATGAAGCCAAATAATGCAAGGAGAAGGGGCGTATATAATAAATTCAATTATTAGAATGGTTATGCCAAGTATCAATTGAGTCAAACAGGTGATCCAGTGCTTGCGTATGCAAAGGGGTGCCGTTCCCAAACGTCCCCGTTAATAATGTAAATATCACCTATTGAATTTTTAAAACGCTTAAGTTAACGACCAATAAATAGACTTTCAAATATACAACCCATAAACATAAACAAAATTTCTGCATTAAATCATGACAATTTATTTGTGGGTAATAAAAAGAAATTTGAAAATGCAATATAAACGTGGAGGAAATGAGACCACTAAAGAACCTATTAAAGAGCTGATGCGCAACGCTTTTAAGTTAATAAGAAATTGACAATCATTATTATATTATTTACAAATTAATCATACTTTAAATAATCTAAAATTCTAATTAATATGCCGGTGAATTAATTAATTATATGCGCAGAAACTGAGTTTTTACTCGCGTTCGACAGAGCGCCGCTTAATTCTGACCCATTGGGGTGGTGGAACAAAAATCAAACAAATTTTTTGAAATTGTCCAAAATTGCTGTTAACTACTTGTCTGCTCCGGCAACAAGTGTTTCAAGCAAACAAACTTTCAAAGTCTCCCGGGACGTCTATGACTATCGCCGCACCAATCTAAAGCCCAAGACGGCAGAAATGTTCATTTTTTTGAATAAAGCCATTCCACAATTGAGTTATAAATATTGGGCTCTTCGAATAAATTTATTCCATTTATTATTTGTGTGTTAATTCATGAAATGTTGCGAGATCTACAAGAATATATTTTTCACATCTATAAAATCATTATTTAAAATATGAGTAACGGTTCTAAGGAAATTTTCTTGATAGATGCACGGAGTGTTCTCGTGCGTTTTTGCGTTTTCGGAGGCGCTCGCTCCTGCGTAACTGCTAAAAAATTTTTAGATTAAAGAATGCAATAAAACTTCCAGAATTAGCATAATTTAAATAATAATTTATTTAGTATTTATTTTGTAGATTTTTTATTGAATCTAAAATTGCAGTATTACAATGGTTGTCAATATAATTGTAGGTGCTTTGTATTTTGAAAGAATTCAAAATTAAATTTTTTTCTTTTGTTTATTACTCGTAAAAAAGCTTATTAAAACAAATATTTGAAAGTCGTAATTTGTGTTTTTATTTATCCTTTATTTAAGAAATAGTGGGTCGGATAATTTTTATTTGCTAAATTAAAATTCTGATTTCTTTAATCATTCATTTGTATTCATAAAAATATTCCCCATGTAACCAAAACTCCAAATTAAATTCGAAAGCTTGCCTAAACAAACATTTGTTGCTCTGATATTAAAATTGGCATATTTTATTAATTGCTAATAATCGGCAAAAATTATTGATTGGAAACAACTAATTTATTTCGTTAATTTAATATTAACTATATCAGTTTTTGATTTTTTCAGGACACATATTGATACTGCTTTGTTCGTGATAATTTTGTTACATTTCAATTTTTGAATACAATTATTTTTTATTAAACTTTTTATTGTCTTCTAATTTTGTCTTAGTCTCCATGGATCTACCACTCTCGGAGCCCGTCCTTTCTTTCCCACGCACTTTTCGATAATAGAACTGAAGAACTTGAAAAAGTTTACGTACGAGTTTTATAATATTTTATATTAGAATTTATTTAGCATTAACAACTTTGAATTTCTCATAGCAAATATAAACTGAATATTTCTTAAATATTAAATTATTTATATTTTTGAACTGCTTTGGTTTGTTTTTATTCTCTTTTTTTTGTAAAATTTAAGTAAAATAAATTATTTTTTTATCTGTTTGCTGTGATCTTAAATACTGATATTTTACTTTTTATTTTTATAAAAATTTATGATGGTTTTTGTTTGTATTACACGTTAAACGTCACATTAATTGCAGATCGAAGGGTTGAGGGTATTACTCCTACACCAATGATTGCTTTCTCTTTTAAGAATCCGGGTAAATGTCGCATCCATTCCTAATAGTCCGTCTATTGTCATCTCCATAACAAATTTTAATATATTTAGTTTAGCATTAATACGGGTAATTAAATTCTTCACAATATTGGGCTATTACTTCGCTAAATTATTCATCTTCAAAATTTTATTAAATTTCTTCATTTAAGCACAATAATAATAATTTTTCTTAATTTTTAAGTTTAGTTTTGAATAGTCCGCCCGCCATACATGAAAAAATTATGTAATTTATCTCATACATTTAAAGATTGTTTTATAATTGCACCGCCCATTTTTTATATGTATCAGACAAAAAAATTGTATAGCGCTCATCCCTTAAAATATATCGATTTTCACTATTCCTTTATTTTATAGATTTTATTTAATTATTTTGTAATTATCTGTTTCAATGCATTTAGCAAAAATTTTTTCTTATTTCAATATCAATTTTTACCACCTTATACCTTAATTTATATATTGAATTTTTTAGTGCAATTAGTTAATGATTTATAACAATTTTAAGTTTTTTATATTAATTAAAGGTTTCTGTGTTTCTCTCTTCCTTCAGCGGGGCCTCGTCAGAGTTATTTTTTTCCATTTTTAAATAATAGGAAATTTTTTCTAACATTATAAAAAAATTTTTAAATTTAGAATATAAAGTTTTTAGTTGTTTCACTATGAATTTTGTAACGTGTTTTTAAAAGCATATTTAAATACAATAAACCAAATATTAGTTGCAATGTTAATAAATAAGAGTGTTTGTTCTGCCCGTCTAAATTATTCACTCAAACCCCTAGAAGAGTATTGATCATTTTTATAATAATTTTAAATATAGAGTAATTTAAATTTAGAATTGAACTTTTATTTTATTTTTATAAACTTTCCCAATTTGTTTTATTTTAATAAAAGTTTGTTACTTGCATACCTATAATATTTTTTTGGTGATTTGGCAAAACTGCGTCTTTCCATCTGCCAGCTGACCCTTTTTCTGTATCCAACCCTTTATTTATATATCAATTTTAAGCTATTACAGATTATTTTTACGCGTCCGTGATCCAATGCCATGATGGATGATGAATAAATATTTATTGAAATAAAAAACAAGATATATATGTGTACTAGAAAAAAGTCTTATTTAAACTTAACATAATAATGGCTCCTTTTTATAATCACAAAAATAAAATTAGTTCTTCCTAAAAGTCAAAATTTTTTCAAACTAAAAATGCATGCCTAAAGAAAGACTTTTTCTTGGAACAAAAATCCACCCCCAAAGATCGACATTTTTCCTAAAATTTTTATTTGATATTTTTAATAAAAGTTTCAAAACGTGTGAAAAAAATATTATATTTACAATTGTAAGAAGAAAATAAATAAAGACTGATAGATTTTAAAGGTTTTACGCAAAATTGACTGGATTTGGTTAGTTTTAGCACATTTTGTAGTCCTTATTTTGCCACTTTTTGGGGTTTTTAGTCCCTAAAAATCTCGGACAAATTCGTTTGGCATCATTAAAATGGTGCAAAAAGAGGTAAATTAAGCGCTTAAATTTTAATAAAATCTATTACACACAACACATTTACATTGACAGAAAACTTCGCTGAAATTGGACGATCGGGTGAGAAGGTCCATGTCGGAACATTCTTCATACGGATCCCACACATATTGTTGGGACGTTAACTGTTGGAGCACTGATCGCGGCAAGTTTACTAATTAAAATTCATAGTATAAAAGAAAATATCAATTAAATAATAACAAAGAATTGCCAAATACAATTTGCAAAATACGGGCATAAAAACGCTAATCTTAATAACCCAAAAAAGTATTTCTGATATATGTGAAAATACAAAGGTTTATAATCGAAAATGATTTTAATTATTGTATTAATGATAACCTTAATAAAATACACAAATAAAAAGAATAGACAAAATGCCCGATGCTGCTAATTCCGTTCCGTTATTGTGAGTGTAGCGAAAATCTGCGCACGAATGCATTTGATGATGTTCTTAAATCCGGATACCTGCAGCTTATAATGAAATGTAAAAAAGGATATGAATTATTCGAGGTTTCAAATCGTAAAATTTTAAAGCATTTGCAATATTTTGTGGAATTCGAAGTATAAATTAAAAAAACCCCCAAAAAACATATTATAAATAATTCATTTTTTAACTCAGCATTTAAAACGTCCGATGCAAAATTTCTTTAAAAGACAAATATTCCGCCCCGCATGGTTTGCCCACGCCTCGTTTGCCCGCCATGCCCGTGCCTCGTATAATCTTATTTTAAAATACATTAAAAATAAAGTTCAAAAAATAAAAAATTATGCTTTGGGCGTTACCCTTTTGGGTGGTGATAAAAATTCTTGGGTATATTACGCAAACGGCTTACATATGCTTCAACAACAGCATCCACTTTTTTCATATGATCCATTTTTACATTGTCTTTTACAGTCGAATCGACCTTACTCAGTCAGAATTAAAAATGTTATATTTTTAAAATTTTGGGTTTAATAAGATTTTTTAAAATGTTGTTAGAGATTCACATTAGAAAAATCGAGAATTAACGATATATAATATAAACTATTAAATTAATGTTTAGATTTTTATGTTACTTCACAAATTAATATTTATACGCACTGGATTAACTAACATATTTGGTCTTCCATGCGCTTTAGAGTTTCATTTTGAATTAAATTTAATATTTTGTTGTTGGCTAATTTAGATATTTTCATTATCATATATCTCCTTTTCTCCCATTATTTAAGAATGTGTTCTGATTTTAGTTTAGATTTTAGTTTAATTAAGCATATAGATGTGAACGAGTTTTACTAATTTAGGTTTAATGTGATAGTAAAACATAGGGGCCAAACAATTTAAAATTAAACCTTAATTTAAATTGACCTGCATTTGGTAAAGCAAAGTTCGTAAAAATATGAAAAGCCGACGTTATTAGATGGCGCATCATTAATGGCTGTACAACAACACATAAAAATTAATAAGCAATTGATAATTAGATTAAAAAAATTTAAAAAACTATTAACATAAATCCTATTTTACATACACTAAACAAATATAGAATTTATCATAATTGAAGACATAAAACAAATAAAATAACAGATAAATTTATACCAAATAAAAATTTGTATAACATAAAAACAATAGTCCAAAAACGGAGAATAATGCCAATTAAGTTGCCGCGTTCTTTGGTTTCATGAAGTTCACGAACATAAAATACTTGCTAAAAATAAACAATTCACCTTTATTTTTTATCTTTCTGTATTTAAAAAAATTTTTACTGAGAACCATTTTGCGAAGAATATTTGCCAAAATATTGTTAAATACGAAATTAAATCCTTAAATATTAAAGGTATGTTGTATTTTTGGAAAACAATTAAATAAAACATATCAATTTGAAAACCTATCAAAGTGCAATAAACAATAAAATAGTGTCTTTTATTAACCAGATTAAAAAATATAAAGTTATGTTGCTAAAAATAAAAAATTCTTACATTTTTTAAAATCGTAATTGGTGAAAACAAAATAAAAATTTATTCACTGGAACCTAGAAGTTCTCTGCTTTGCCCGACTCAATGGTGAACGAAGTCCTTTGCTTATTTTCATTTGTAAATTTTTTTTAACATTTTATTATTATTTTTAATTATTGTTATATCTTATAAATATTTAATTGCTTCATTTCGAGATGTATGATTTAAATTATCAGTAGAACAATGCGAATTAATAAGGGCTAATTAAATATGTGTGCTTAATTTTTTTCATTGTCAATTTTCTTACTCATCATAATTTTGCAACTTATGTTTCTCTTTTTGGGATTCGTTTAAATTTTAAATATTTTACACGTTATTAAAAGTTTTAAGAAAAGTTTGCAAACAGTTTTGGTTAAAATAGTAAGTAAATTTTAGGATGACTTTCCCAGCATTAGCACTTCATCATAGCATCTCCTTTTTTGCATGTTGCTCTGGTCCGTTGTACAATCGTAGTCAACGTGCATCGTATGCGAATCAGTTTCCATTTTAAAAAAAAATAATGTATTCCATGTAATAATCTTTGGCATCAACTTAATTTTTGTGTTTTTGTGAAGATCACACACTCTATCCTTATTAACTTTTTAAATAAAAGTTTGAATTTTCTTGAATTAAACTCATACTTTTGGGTTTAACAAAAATTCGGAAATATTTTTATGAATTTTTTCGAGGCATAGCCGTTTTTTTTTGTTAATTTTTGAGCTTTTTTAAACATTCTCCTGCTTTCATTACATCTTTAATTTTAATATTTTATTTTGCAATTTTTGTTCTATAAACTCTCATTACTTCTTATTTAAAGTATTTGCTTATTTGTAGTGAATCAATTCACATTATGCCGAAATAAAAAGCTTTGCCAAATTTAGAACGGTTTTAAAAGTTTGTCCATATACCCTAAATCATATTTTTGGTCTCCATGTCGTTATTTTGGAAATTTCTGTTGGCACCACTGCCTAAACAAAACAAATAATTCCAAAAAAATATCAGCGTCGCCGAACCCATCTCCTCCCCCCCCTCAGAAATATATTTTAGAAGCCGCAAAATCAGGTACCCGGCCCGGCCCATGATTCCTGGTATTAGATAAAAATCATATAAAGAATTTTAATATTTAAATAAATTAAACCGGCACCTTATCGAAACCTAAACAGGGCCTCGAAAAAATATTTAGATACGAAAGCACATCTTTAAAAATAATAAAAGTATCGACAAATTAAAGGTCAAAAAATTAAATCCCAAAAATTATTATTAGTTTAAATATTTATTTTAGGAGATTTCCGAGTCGGAAACAAAGCGCTATTAAGGCTGCGGTCGAAATGGTCCAATAAATTATGCAACTCTTATTGGTGCCAGATGCATCGAAATGCCGGATCTTTTTTTTAAAGTCTGTAAAATTTAACTCTTAAAAATTTTTTATTCAATTAAGTGCGTTGCCAATTATTTTTATCTTCCAGCTAAAATACCATTTGAATAGGTAATTTGACTATAATATGTTTTACTGCTATTTTAATAATAAAATTATTTGCCACTCTACAAAATTGCCAAACTTTCATATTATTTACTTTTTTGGTTTATTTTAAACTTGAAAAGTCTCTTTAAATTTTGCTAATTGCCTTGACTTTTTATAAAGCTCAAACAATGGCGGCAAAATGATTTAAATTTTTTATGAAATTATTTTTTTTTAAATATTACATGGCAATATCACTTTATCTCATTCGATGCATATTGTCTCCTTGAGAAATGTATTTAATAGGCAATAAATGTTGGAATTATTTGTTTTTATAAGGCTAAATCAATATTGGAACCAGTGTCAGTCACCCTTATTTTTAAGATTTTATTTGGACTTAATTTATTGATGGTATGTATGTGTAACAATTACGACGGCTGATGAACAGAAGCAGTGAGCCTGGAAAATAACGCACGGCCTGTATCAACTTGTTTTGTCGCCGACCAAGAATACTCAGCTAAGTTCGTGTTTTGCATATGTAAAAAAATTAAAGAAAAAATGAATTTTATCATCTCACACTGGCAAAAATATTTTTAGAAAATTATTTTACTTTTTCAATTTAATACTTTATAAGCAGCTTTAGTTTTATTAAAAAACCCCAATTATTTTGATAAAATTAAATGCCAAAAGATAAAGACAAACTGAATGAGCAAAACGACTAATTTTGTTTTACGATGTTCCGTGTTTTATTTGATTTTATTATTTGTTTAAATTTTTCATGCAGATTTTTGTTTTAATATGAGAGTGACGATGTTTATTGTTTAAGATCCAAGAAGAATAGTTTCTATAATTTGTTTTTAACTAATTAACAATATTAAGTATTAATAATTTTAAATTTTTTGCCAATTAAATTTACTTTTCCAGCGATATCGCTGTATTATTGTTCTTTTTATTTTACGCCTTTAAAAGATTCTTTTTTTTTGGACGATTTCATTTTTTTCTAATGCGCACCTCTTACTTCCATTTGGATGTTAATAACTCATTCGGATTGATTTAGTGAGGTTCTCGTACTTGGCATAAAGATGGGGCGTTTATGTAGAGTGTTGATCTCGGGATGTGTATTATTGACAAAATTGACTGAATAAAAATATAATTTTTGATATAAGAATTTTGTTTTATCTTATAGATTTTTTTAAAGATCTTATATATTTTAGTTTTTAAGATTTGCTTTATTACATTTTTCTAAATATTTTTGTTTTTGTATTTAGTTATTGTGTAAATTGTTTATCGCAAGCATTTTTTGCATGAAAATTAGCTCATTTAATTAATTTTGGTAGTAATTTTAACAAAAATTTATAAAATTATTAAAATTTCACTAGCGAGAAACCTAAAAAGTTATATTTAGGCATAATTTTGTTAACAACCACAAAACAAAAATATAAAAACCTTGATGGAATTTGTATGGCCAGTAATCACACAGTCGTAGACAATAACTAAGCTACTAATAGATAACTATTCAATTTTTGATAACTTTATTCTATTAATGTATTTATTTAAAATTATTTATAATTTATTGCATAAATAATTTGCCCAGAAAATTACAAATTAAATATTTTTAATGTTATTCAGTCAATAAGTGTTATTACTTGTTTGACTTTTTAACAATTTTTATTATAAAGATTCAAATGTCAATCCTGGTATCAGAGTTTGAAATCATTTATTTGTTTTCAATATTATCAATAATTGTTTGATTTATGTTTGCAAGTTGAAATGCATTAAACAATTTTTAAAATTTGGAGCTTGCATTTGTTCACACTAGTTTGCCTTTCTTATGATAGAGCGGGAAGAGATGGAAAAGGTTTGGCGTTGGGTCTGTGTAAACGGGAAGGCATCTTTGTGCTGCACGTTTGCGGACAAACACTGCTGTTATAATTATAACGAAAATGGGTTTTCATCTTACTACAAATTGTATTGTTTTGGTATTGATATTTTATGAATTTTATATTAAATAGGTTTTATTGCTTTATTTTGACTTTATTCAATCAAGCAAAAATAGTTTCTACGCGTATTTTTTTTTAATATAAATACTTGGTCTTGTTATTTGTTTTATGGCGAGGAAAATGATTCTTGAAAGAAAAATTAACAATCGAAGCAAATAACTGAAATGTTTATATGGGGTATAATAGTCTGCATGTAACAGATTTTATGCTTGGTGTAAATATTTGAATTTATTATAATAAAGGTGTTTCATTGATGGTTCCGGCTCGAATTTAACATAATAAACTAAAATATAATGTAACTTTTTATTTTTGGTTTAAATGTTTATTATTCTTTATAGCTTTGGAAGCAGAACTTATTCACCCATTTTTTAAACTTTTAATTTTTTTTTTGTCTATAAGGTTTTATCGCTATTTTTATTTCTTGATTAGAAAATTAAATACATCTTGAAAGAAATTTTTTAGTTAGAAAATATTTATCAGCAAATTCTACAAACGTGAACTTGATGTGCTTGCAGGTTAGTTGAGCGCAGCGTAGACTTCGTTTGATGCAACAACATAGGCATTCTATTTTAAGAAACACAAATTGTAATTTAACATAAATATATTAATTATATTTAAACTTTTATCTCTATTTTTAATTGTTTTCAAAAAATTACTGAATAGACTATCAATCTTTTTTTAATATATTTATCTTATTTCAAATAATTATTTATTAATGTATTTTAACTGTAATAGCCTCTTTAACATTTGTTGTTTCCAGTGAGAGAACACTTATTAAGGATCTTAAAAGTTCAAGATATAGTTAAATTTACATTAAATTTTATATAATTACTATAAGATTATAAAGACGAGATTTTGCAATGTAACTTCTCTTTTTCAAATTAATATATTCACATGGTTTTGGTACTTTGGGTTTGTTATGAACTTCTACACGTAGCGGTTTAATACTGTAGATTACTTTTCGAGAGTAGAAACTACGCTAAGTAAGTTGCGAGTCATAGTTTAACCACTGAGCCATACGAGAATTGTATGAGAAAGTTGTGCAAAGATATTATTGATTTGTCATTATGTAGTTTTAAAATCTTTAAGCTCAGAATTCTGTAACAAACAAAGCAAATATGATTCATTATCTTTATGATTAATTAATAAATGTTTTATTTAAAATAAAACAACTTAAAAGGAACAACAAACCGTATAAAAAATGTTTATATACAAAAATCAAATTTAAATATATTCAAAATTTACATAGATTAATTTTGAGATTTTTGTTGAAACCGGTTTGTATTTTTCTGTATCAATTTATTTAGAGTTCTAAATAGAATTTTGTATGGCCGGTTTTAAACCGTGGGGTCCCTGGTTTTCAGTTAAGCCGATTTTGCGAACCCCCGGTTTTCAGTTTCTGTTTTAGGCCCACACCCTGTTAACTCAAACTAAATTTATAAAGTAAAATCATTTTTTGGCAAAATGTCTGATACATTTGTCTGCTTCAACATCGTGAACGAGATTACGCAAAGACATTTGCAAACATATATAAGTGTTAATTGTTTAATTTAATATCATGAATATTATTTGGGCTATGCATATACATAAAACAAAATGATTCAATTTGTATTTTGCAAAACAAAAAATTTAAAATCATGAACTACTATAATTAATTGCCTTCCTACTCAAATTTACTTATTAAGATTTCTTTATTTTTTAACGAATATTTTTTGCGCTATTCGTATATTGCACAACACCTTTTAATAATTTAGATCTGCTTTCCATGAAACAAACAAAATTATATAATAAAGCCTTAATATTTAAATGGTATAATTACAAACAAATTTGCTAACAAAGGCATTGCGATGTTTTATCTATTAACGAATTTTATCATTATTATAATAAAAAAAATTATTTATTATTCAAATTGTCGTAAGTTTTATATTTTGGATGATTTCTCCTAGTGTTTTACTCATCTTAGGCTAATTAATACTTTTATATTTCTTTTGAACTCAGCTTTTATTAAAATTTAGAATTGTTCAAATCTTTTATGGAAATTTATCATTAACAAAAAACTAGATATTAATCAATTCAGCACTCGACGCGTGTAGTAATTGAATGGCAGTGCCGAAACGTTTTGATCGGCCACCAACATTATTAAAGTTTTTTATAAAAGTGACCATTGTGGTTTTTTTTAAATAAAAAATTAAATAACTATTTTTTTATTAATTGTAGATCTGCTTAATAAAAATTTTAATTTCTACCACAGATCCGCATTCTTTTATTATATTAATAAATGGAAATAAATCTGCAATGCATTTTTTCATACTAAACTTAATCCTTAATTAAATTCAACAATAAGCCACTCAGCTAGCTGAACAGACATTTAAATTATAAAGGTGTAAAAACATTCCAAATATACATCAATAACTGATACCTCGTAATATGCATTGGTTTGTTTTATACAAAACTTATAAAGGTGATGCGTTTTCCAACTCTTATTTCCTTTATATATTTGTATATTGATTCGTAGTAATTATGAGTATTTGTTTATCTCAAAGATATTTTTTTTCTTGAATTTCTTGTGCAAAAAGTAAACAGCATTTAGTAAAACATTCTATTTAAATAAAGTTATTTAATATAGTGACTTTATAATTGTAAATAATTGTGCCAAAAGAATTTCGATTTATTGAGTTTTCATAATTATATTTTATCCAGTTTTTTAAAATTCTTTTAAGCTTAGGATTAAAGATGTTATTTTTATTCTTTCCTGTTATGCGACTACTACATTTTATTAATTCATAAGCAATAATTTAGATGCTCAGGATTTGCTTCGCGATATTATAACCTTCTTTTCTTTTTTCAATTTTGTTTAGTTTTTTTAGTTTATTTAATTTAAATTATTTCGATTTAAATGGCGAAAAGTTTAGTTGAAATCCGCAAACATGATAAAGCAAAAAAAAATGTTTGGCCCAACATCTGCCTCCGTGACAGTTTAATTTTCTAAATAATAATTTCATTTTTTTATATATCGAATCAAAAAATTAAGCATCAGAATTTAAAAAGATTTCAAGAATAAATTTTTACCTAATATTTAATTTAACTATCTTGCAGGTAACAACATTTATTTAATTATGGCATGATTGCATCGAGCTGGAATATAATGAGGTCCAGCACACATAAAATTGGCGATTATTATTAAACAAATTAATTTCATAATTTCAAAACATTATTTCATCATTTGCACAATTATTGCAAAGCGCGATCGTCGAATTTGATTTTGAAATTTATTTTAAACCATTAATAAAAAATATTGAACTGAAACTGTTTAATCAAAAATCTAATGATGTGAGGATGGTAACAAGTGCCCGAACCACAGGGGCACACTGTTTTATTCTATTTATAGTTAACAAACCATAATTCTTCAACACAACAACTCCTTTATTTAAAAATTAAATTTTATTTAACTTTATGCACGTTTAATTTTTTAAAAATTTGTTGACAAATTTTATTCTGATAAAATTCTATCAAACGAGTTTCATTGTG
>JAIXHY010000030.1:0-91613 GCA_020449905.1 Globodera pallida | reverse complement strand
TTCAGTAATTTGCATAAAATAAAAACAATGTATTATTTTAGATAAATATTAAACAAATTTCCAATTTCTTCATAACATACAAATAGGTAATATAATTTTATTTTAATGTTCTAAAAGTTTTGATTAAATATTGTTTAATTGTAATTTTAAAAAATTATAACAAAAAAGAATTTTCATCGCTTGGACTCGTAAAAATAATGTGTTTAACGTGCTTAAAACAAATATGGAATGCAAAAACTTATTCTGTTGATATTTAGTTGGTAGTATGCACTACTTCAAAAAGAATTCAGTATCGCAAATAAAAACCAACTTTTCAAAGATTTGATGAAAAATAGAAGTCACGCATATTTATAAAAAGATTGACATACTGGCAAACTCAATCAAACTACACACGTAATTATTACTTCGCAACCGGACACAAATGTTCATCACTTTGGTAAGAGAAGCAATCGTGATGCACTCACAGTCACATCGTCAATTAAAAACTAATAAAGCAGGAAGATTATTAAACTCACCATATTTAAGCAACAAAAAATCTAGTGTTGAACTAATAAAAATGCTATTATTACAGCAATAATTTAGAAATAAGCTGAAATAAAAAAAAAATTTAATTGTTACAGCAGTAATTTAGAAATAAGTTAACATTTGAATTGAGAAGTTAAACCAAGAAAAGTTAAAACGAAATCCATTAAAACTAAAAATAAACTTGTATACCTAAAATAATGTAACGGACAAAATAAAAGATAAAATCTTAATGGTTGAAAAATAATTTAATAAAACATTCACACGTTTTTTTGTAGTAGAAAAGTTAATGTTAGCTTCTATTAAGATAAATTCTTTTTGACTCGATAATTATGATCAAACTAACTTTTCAACTTATTTAATTCAATTAAATTCTTTTAAAATTATTTAATTGATTCAATTTTATTTATCAATCATAAAATAAAAGACCGTGGGCCGCTCGCTGGCGGTTAAAAGCTGACAAGAAAAAAACTTAATAGTTTTAGGATACAAAATAAACTTTCATCAACAAAATAAAAAAATCATTAACAAAATAAATCTCAAAAACAAATTTATAAAAATGATTATTAAACAAACAACTCAAATTTACAAAGCAAACTTAGAGCTAAATTGGATCCCACTACTGTTTTCAGACGACTTCAAGTAAAAAAATTTTCATTGCTAGAATAATAAATTTTAAAAAATTATAAATAACAAAATGCACGACACATAAAGAGAAAAAGTGTCCGCGTGTTATCCATATATGGTCAACAAAAATGAATAATTAACAGGTTTTTACCTATTTTTTCTGCAGCTTTGTTTTGACGAGTTATGCACGAAAAAAAAACTTGGTTTTAGTCGAAAATTTCGTCGTTTTAACCCACCTATTCGAACCTAAAAACCCTATTTTGGGGGTCTCCACGTAAAATAGGGGCAAACCTATTTCAAGTAAAAAAGACTTTTTGCCCCTATTTTTGCCACTATTTTGGCGTTTTTTTAAATTTTTTTGAAAAAATGCAATAAAATTTGAATTTTTCTTGCCTTAGGTCGCAAATTTTTTGAAATTTTTTTATAAAAAATACAATAAAATTTGTATTTTTCCTTCATAGAATTTTGTGTTTTTTAGGCGCCTATTTTGCAATTTTTCTTGCTTAAAAGTAGCAGCTCTACTGATTGACAATTTAAAATGTAAAAAAACAAGTTTTTAAGCCATTATTATTATTTTTACGCACCTTTTTTCACACCTATTTCTGCTTATGAACCCGTTTTTTAGTACCTATTTTGGCACTTTTTCTCACCTATTTTAGGTACGTATTTTGAGATTTTTCAAACCTAAAAATCCTAGCCCTGATAATTAATATAAGACAATAATTAATTTTTACTTTTATTTATTAGTGCAGATAAATTTTTTAAATTTTAAGTTAACATAAATGTAAAACTAATGTCCGTTATGTGTTCAATAATTGTCTTAATCCAAAAGTTGATAAGAAACAAAACTCAAATAATTCTCATACCAATATAGACAACCCAAATTTATTAGTAAAGGTTTAAATGGAAGTCGTGAGGACATAATTCAAACGTATAATATGAAATAAAGTAAGCTCCGTTTTTTTGGTCTCATACAAAAAACTATTCATAGCCATAAAAAATCTGATCGGACGAAATAGTGGATAATCAAAGCAAGATGTTGAGTGCAATTTGTTTAAATTTTTTTGTAGATGCTAATTATTCATTTTACAAAATTAATAAAACCATTATTTTTAATCTTTTGTTTTAGAACACGTGACTTTGTCAGCGCTAGATCTTTACATTCTAACAAAACATTAGTGTTTTTGTTACTCATAAACTCTTTACATAAAGCATTTCTCATTTATTTTTTTTCTTTCAAATTTCTATAGATTATTTAATTAATATCCAAGCAACGATTTTTTAATGTTTTAACTGATGAAGATTTTTTGATGTTGCCGTGCTTTTATTTTGAGTCATATTGTTTTTGAAAAATTCTTTAATATAAAAATAAATTTCCTCAGTTTTTGCAATTTAACAGAATTTTAGGAATCGACGCCAATTATTTGATCAAATATTAAATATTTGAGTTTCTTTACCGAGCTTTACAAAAATCGTTTGAACTGATTATATTATTATTAACTAAAACAACAAATTGTGACGCAATTTATTATTGTACAATTAATAAATTAAAATTTGATAAATAAAATTAAGTAAATGAAAAATAAAAATAAATGACAATCGATTATAAAAATATTTATAATAAAAAAATGCCCTTAAAAAGGATTGGTTAAAGGTTATAAGATTGTTGTATAAATAAAAGCTGGAAGCGTTAATTATACTACAACTTTAAAAGTATACACAATTAAATAAAAAAAATTCAAAAAACATAATTTACTAGTTTTAAAAATGCAATTTATTTTGCGGCACTACTTATAATTAAACCCAAAAAATTAATACTTATTCCTGATGACAGAGTTGAATTTTGCCAACATAAAAAATAAAAATAACAAAAAATCATGGTATTAAAAAAGAAAAATATTTTTAAAATTACTAGCACGGGTTGAAAGATGGCCACAAGAAAAACCGTCACTTAGAGAGGAGCGAAGCCAAGAACAGGAAAGGATCATTTTTAATTTGTAAATTAATTATATGAATATATTTAAAATAATATATTACAAAAGTAATTCAACATATAAACTGCTGACTTGTTATATTGAAAAACCCTAATTTAAAAAATTTACAATCGTGAAGAAAGCATACAAAAAAGCAAACTAAAATTTGACTTTACACTTATATTATACAAATTATGTTATTAAAAAGTAGTTGACAAGCCGGTAAATTTAAACAGATAAGATGCAATTGGATAAATAATAAACTCAAATTAAATATTTAATACTTGACTAAACTACCGAATTATTTTTTCCCATGTTATAAAGGCAACCATTTAAACAAAAATTTGGTTAAACAATCAATTTTTGAATTGCATCTTTGCTTTTAAATTTTAGGTGCAGTTAATTTAAGATTATTTTAATTACCTGTCTGCTTATTTTTATAATTTATGGTTTTGCATTTGCCTCAATTGACGTGGCACATATGTGTAGAAGCATCTTGTACTCGTGTAATATTTAGTCAAGCAAAACAAATGTTAAGTGAGTGTCACAAATTTGAATTTCAATCATTATTTAATCATTTTTTAATCTGTTTTGAAATTTCCATGCCTTTTGTAATATATTTTGTCAACTTTAGATTCAAATAACAAATTTTTAAAATAATTAATTTGAAGTAAAATTTTAATATAGAATGAAGAAGGATACAAACTATTGACAATCGTATTAATTATTAAATAAATTAAATAAATAAAAATAAATTTGATAAACATTAATAAACAGAAAATAAACATTTAGCGATTTACGAAAAAAATATATAAAAAAGAAAAAACGCTGTTAATTAAAGATAGTTTGAATAAATATTTAATTCTGAATTTGATATTCCAATAAAATATACTAATGTGATTAAGAAATCATTTATTTTATTTAAAATGACTTTTTTTGTAATATTAAAGTGCACAACAATGAAAATAAAATGGCGCAAAACTAAGACTGATTTTGGCAAAAAGGTTTGAAAATGCAACTGAACAAAAGTTACAAAATGTTTTTTATGAATTAACTTTTATCAAATAAAGATGCTCTGCTAACTTATAAAAGCTGTATTAATAATCCTTTAAAGAACACAGTTGTAAAAGCTAAAAGAAAATAAGCCAAAAGCAAGAAATTCAAAAAGTCATTATAACTATAACTATACGAATTCAATAGAAAACAGACGACCTTTTTATTGGAAGAAAATATAAAACGACAAAATTTTGTTAAATAAAATTAATTTTTAAACCATAACAAACATTTTATAATAAATTAACTTTAACAAAACAAATCTAAATATTTAATTTGATAAACTTCATAAAGTAGCCAAGTTTTTTAAATGGGGTTTTTGTGTAATGATTTGATTAAAAATTAACTTTATAAGTAACGGCACAATAAAAATTGCATTTTATATATTTTTACAATTTAATCTATGCTTAACAACGTAAGTTAAGAATTGTTTAATATTAAATAAAAATTGTAAGTTTAATAGTATAATTTTAAGTCTGTATTTTTGCTGTGGTGTAAATAAGTTAGAAAAATATTATCTTAAAACAAGTTTAATCATGGATCCGGCTCGAATTAGATAACCGAAATCCGTTTTCTGTCTTTGAATTTATGTTATGTGAATTAGATAGTGGTATTAAATTAAAATCTTATCGATCAAATTGTTGCAGTGGATCCGTACAAAGTAACTTTCATAAGGAAGTTATATTTTTTAATTTAATCCCGCGTGGTTGCAATAATCATGAACAAAAAAAGACGACAGTACGTCGTGGCTATAAATTTTGTTTCATAATAAAAAAAGATTAACCAAAAATATTGATAATAAATATTTTCTTTATTTAATTTAAAATGTTTTTTGAAACCCGTCGGCAGGCATTATATTTTCCGAAATTATAAATTGCTTATTTTCTTTTACGACAATTCCTTAAGACAATTTTTAAACACTTATCTTTATTAAAAAATATTGTTTTAAATTTTTTGGCCACAAATTTATTTATCATGGATAAATGTTATTTACCTGATGTTTTTATTTTTTTTAATAAGAGTTTTTTTTTGGGTTGAAAAAAAATTAATCTTTTAAAGCATTTTATACATAAACTTTTTGCATTATTTTTAATTTTTTGTTTAAATCTAGACTTTTTAATAGTTAGTTTTCTTTAATTTTTTTAAAATTGTCATTAATATAATAACTGTAAATAAAACGTGTATTTACATTTGTATTTACAAAAATATTTCATATTTATTTTTTAAATAATTGCTTTATTAAAAATTGTATCGTCGGACTTTATTAATAATTTACACAACCTTAGCTTAAAATAATTGACTCAATTATAGAGCCACATTCAAAAACAAAAATGTTTTTAAATCTTTAAATTTTTAAAAATTGATTGTTAAATAATCCTTTATGCAAATTAAAATTTTGCCTTTCACTTTGTTAATTTTAACTCGTAGTTTGTCGAGTTTTGTTTTGGGGAACAGAAACCAAACAGTGTATTTAAATGATTATTTTAGCACATTTAAAATTAAAATAAAAAAGAATATTTAACGTTAAATGCTTTTATGTATAAAAATTAAAATTTCATTACTCTTAGGAAAACAAATGGTAAATTATTAAAATAAATTCCAAAAGATAGAAGACAAACGAAAGATTTTGTTTAACGATGTTACGTGTTTTTTGGTATTATTATTTTATATTCTGTTGATGAATTAAATATATTTTTTTATTTGTATTTATATTTATAAAACTAAAAAGTGTTAATTTAATTTACAAAAATTTTTTGGTTTTAAACTTTTAAGTTGAAAAATATTTTAAAATTTTCGCATTTTTTTAAATTTTATTTTTTGGTTTCTTCTTCATTTAAGAATAATTTGTACTCTTCAAATATAATTAAAAAATTTATTGATATTGTTAAAAATAATTTTGGAATAACTGTAAATAAAATGAATCTGAGGTTAAGGATTATTATTATGAAATTTATTCCAATTGATTGTTTAATTTTAATATATAAATAAATAAAAATTTATTCTAAGATATTTTGAAGTTCATTTTTATTATATGGAATTGTATTTACAACTAAATTAAACATTAAAGTTCATAATATATTAACCCGGACTGAAAAAATACGAATATCGGGCGAATAGTTGAAATTTTTTGAACAGCATAAAGTTAAAAAAATTCTTTGTTTCTTTTGCCGATTTTTTGAATTTTTCAACATATGTCAAGTTTTATTGAGAGTTCTGTTTGACTTCCGGGGGCGGAGGGTCGCGGCGGTGCCGATAGGCGCCGCCGAGAAAATTTTAAATTTTTGACTCGATTTGTTGAGATTTGCAACCGAAAAATTAACATGACAATGACAAAAACCCGGGCGGATTTCCGAGCTTTTTTGATTTTGTGTCCGGGCGGGCTTTGCCGGGCAAATACCGGGCTTTAACCCGGACCGAATATTTCCAAGTCGGGTAAATTTAAACAAACACTCAGATATTTCTAAATAAAAAATATTATTACCATCCCTCTTGGCGTAATTTTTTAGCTTTATTTATTTTTTTGAAAATAATATTTACTTAGGTCAAAAACTATCAATATATGTTTTTTTTATTATTTATTTTTTAGGCCTTGAACAGAGTGTATTACTTGAAGGATTGCAAATAATCTCAACGTTTGATCTTTTTGAATATTTTATTAATTTTAATACTAGTTTTTATGTTTATAATTAAGTTGTAATTTTAAATTTAAAAAGATGTTTGCCTTTGTTGTTGTTGTCTAATTTGTTCCAGTAATTGTTTAGTTCCTTGTTTCTGTCTAAATTACAAATGTTTTCTTTTAATAAAGCTCAATTTTTACATTAGAGTTCCAGCAAAAGCATAAAAATTATTGTGTTTTTAAAATGTGCAAATATTTATTTACAAATGTTTAATCAGTTATTTATAAAACCAGGAACCATAAAAACAATTTATTTATAAGTGATTTAAGTTGTTGTTCTTATTCATTTAAATAAAACTTATTTAATTCGCGACAAATCGATTCAAATGTTTCTCTCGTGTTCACTTGCGGCCATTTGTCGTGTCGTTTCATTGCGATATTTGGCAAACATTATTTGCACTAATTTTTTTAATATATTTTAAATACATATAATTTTATTTAATGAATAAACCAAAACTTAAATTCAAAAATGCAGTTAACAGATCTCTTACTCATCGTTTAGCAATATAAAATACAAGTTTGTTATTTTTTAAATAGCATTTCTCGATAGGACAATCTTCTCGCTTATGCTTTTTATTTTATTATTAAATATTCATTTCATATCATTTTAAAATTTGTTGAATTAAATTTTTGCGCTTCATTTAATTTTTACATTGTGGTTAAATTATTAATTTTTTCATTGCATAAAAACAATCCCGATTTTAAATTTGTTTAAATTATTGATCAAGTTTCAAAAGGTAAATGAATACATTTTAAATTAATTTCTCTTCTAATTTTATTGTTTTATTTTGCTTTATTCTATAAATAATCCCACAGTATTTAAAGATTTTAAAATAAACTTAATCATTGATATAATCGCTGAAAATATTTAAGTTATTTTAATGCTTCTTAACTGCAAAGTTTGTTCAATCAACAACTGCTTATTTTATTGATATTGTACATTCATAAACATGGAGAAATTAAAAACTATTTTATATAATAGATTTAAGAACCACAATAAAATACTCCAATGATTGCCGCATGAAGCGCGTGATCAGCCAATTGCTCAACGCACAGGTGATCGAGCCTACGCATACAAATATTTTTGGAAAACAATATTTTATGTTTAAATTAAAATGTTTTTAATACTTTCTATAAAAAAGTTTAATTATAACACTCAAAAAGTTTCCAATGTCGTAAAATGAACAAATAATCAAATTAAAATATGCATCGAAGCACAAACTTAATAATTAAGTCTTATTGACCCGCCACCAGATGCCCGGACAATTTGGACGAGAATCAACTTCAAGGGGGTTTTCTTGTTGGGCTTAAAGCTTTTATGGATTCCGAAAAAACTAGTGGAGACGCGGGCATGCATGTGAATAGATAAGGGCCGAGCCTAGCGGTTTTAGGGAACAAACAAATTTTTTAAAAATTTTTTTTCCCAAAATTTAATTTTTTTTTTTCCGTGAACTTGCTCCGCGCGCTTCGCGCGCTCGCCCGCCCGCCAGTACCCCAGGGCGAGCCCCCTCCCCCTCTCTTCTCTGCCTTTTACACCGGGCAAGCCCCCTTCCCCTCTCTCCCCGGCCTTTTACACCGGCCAAGCCCCCTTCCCCTCTCTCCCGGCCTTTTACACCGGCCAAGCCCCCTTCCCCTCTCTCCCGGCCTTTTACACCGGCCAAGCCCCCTTCCCCTCTCTCCCGGCCTTTTACACCGGCCAAGCCCCCTTCCCCTCTCTCCCGGCCTTTTACACCGGCCAAGCCCCCTTCCCCTCTCTCCCCGGCCTTTTTTCGAACAAAAAAAAGTTTGACACTTGTCCAATTTTTTGACACTTGTCTTAAGTAAAAAACAACAAATTCAAACTCCACCACAGCTCTCCCTCACAATTCCCACCCGCCCCCAGACATTAGACACTTTGTCACATAACTTGTCGACACTTTGTCCTAGGGCAAAATTTTTTTCTTTCCTGGAATCAGCATGTCAAACAACCCCCCCACATCCCATTTATGCTTAAACTTTTTTCTTCAAAAAAATTCTTGCACCTTACACTACTGTCAAGTCCCAGCAAGCCATTTTTTGAAGCTCGTACCGGCCCCAGCGCCGTGCACACCTTCAACTTCACGCTAGAGCCATGAACTTTTTTTTAAAAGATGCAGCAGCGCTTGCTTCATCTTTTAGTAAGGAGCGCTAAACAGCTGCACATTCGGCTTCGATATGGTCAAATCGAAAAACTCCAAAAAATCCACCACCTCAAAAGTTTGAAGCGATTTTACAAAAAAGTTTCTTTGGGGCGATTTGAATCGACGCGGTTCAAAAGTTTCTAAATTAGCTCCTCTTTCGATTAACAAAAAAAGCAGCCCTCTAAGTGCAGGGGGAGCCGGGTGTTTTTCTTTATAAGGTTGGCCGCCCCTCTTTTTTTTATATATATTGACCCTACCTTATATGTGAAAATTAAATTTTTTCTTTTCCACGTTTGGCAACTTAAGTTTATATATTTAGAATCAGAAAAAAAAAGCTGATTTTAACCAAAAAAAAACTTTGAAAGGCTCGTGATAAAATAACCAAAGTTATAGTTTGCCCATTTTTGGTCAAAAAAGTCAAAAATTAAAATTTGGTTTATTCACATTTCGCCAATAAAGATTATATATTTATAATGAGCAAGAAAAATGGATTCTAACAAAAAAAAGTTTGTTCAATTTGGATCAAAACTGAGCAACTTATGGGTCGGACAAATTTGCCTAAAACAACAAAAGGGTCCCCCCTTTGGTCGGCTAAATTAAAAACACTTTTTCCACCATAACTCAACAAAGAGCAAAGATAAAAAGACGAAATCAAGTAATAAGTTGTAGAGTATAAAATTAGCTATTTTACTAAATAGTTAGGTTGCAAAAATGTTTTCCCCAAAAAAAGTTATTGATTTTTTAATGAAATTTGAAAAAAATACAAAAAAAGGGCATAATCTTTTTTGCAAATAAAACAAATCGAAATTGTGTTAAATACTAAAAATACAGCGAATTTTTCTCTATTGATTAGTGCCTATTTGATGTGAATAGCACAAGTTTGAAGAGGGTTATGAATTTTTAAAGATTTATTCAAATTTGAGGGAGCAGAATTTTGACCAAATTTTGAAAAACTTTTATTTTTGAAAAAAGTACTCCAATTTGTTCCGGAAGATGTAGACAAAC
The DNA here is from genome assembly GCA_020449905.1 of Globodera pallida. Taxonomy (NCBI): domain Eukaryota; kingdom Metazoa; phylum Nematoda; class Chromadorea; order Rhabditida; family Heteroderidae; genus Globodera; species Globodera pallida. The sequence continues at coordinate 81,597 of JAIXHY010000030.1, read as the reverse complement.
TTAATAATCAATTTAGACACTTTCTGAAGGCTTCGCATTGTTATTCGAAATAATATTGGAATTTAAATGTATTTTTGGGATGTTTTATTTTTTTAAAAATTCACATTTCCACTCCACAAAGCCAGATTTAATTTTAAAAGATGCAGAAAATTTTTTTATATTTATTAAAAATGTTTCCCCAACATTATTCTTGCTTAAAAAAGGGGAAAAAAACATTTTCAGTCGGGTGGATCTGAACCCCAGGTGGGTCCTCAGAGGGGCTAGCGCACATCCAAGTCACCGCCGATGCCATTTGAGCGGTAAACCCTTCCTACCACCGAAACACTTCGTCAAAAATCGTTAATTAAGCATTTTTTGAATACAAATAATTAAAACCTTCGGCTAAATTCAGAAAAACAAAAAGGAAGGGAAAGGACGGGAAAAGAGGGGAAGAAGGAGAAGGAAAAAGGGGAAAGGAAGGGAAAATCGAGGAAGTGAATGGAAGCGGGGAAAGGGGGAGAAGGGATAAGGACGGGAAAGGTGGGGGGGGAGGAAGAGCGATATGGAAGGAAAGGAAAAAGGGAGGAAGAAAAAAAGGGGATGGAACGGGAGGGGGAAGGGGGAAAAGAGGAGGGATGGCGCGGAATAAGGGAAAATGGAAGGGTTAAAGAGAAAGAGAGAGGGGGGGAGGGGGGTAAGGAAAAAGGAAGGGGGGGGGGGACAGACTTTTTGTTCCTTTGTGCCAATTGTAAGCAGTTTCTCGGTTCAGGATGTGCATGTCGAGCGAAGTGAAATGAGGGTGAGGGTCAGGCCCTGAATTCACAAGGAGTCTTCAATTGTGAGTCAAATGCAAACCTTTATCTTCATCCTTTTTCCCAGTCGCGACCATTTCCTCAACATAATCGCCTTCACTGAAACCGAGCCGCTGTTCAATAATTTCATGGGCTCGAACAGCTTCGGGATCCGGCTGCATGAATGCACTAAACTGCTGCTGATGGTCATTGACGGGTGTTTCGTGATCTTCATTTTGAAACACAGCATCGTCAACGCTGCCTTCTTCCTCGTCCTGTTGGTCTTCCCAGTAGCAGTCAAATTCGGCATTCCCTTCATCTTGATCTTCGTGCTCACAGTCAAGTTCGGCATCCGTTTCTATGACATATTTACATAAAGTAGAACAAAAATATAATGTATGCCTTGTTCTTGTGAATTTTGGACACTCCAAGTTTCTTGCTCGCGTTGCGCTCTCAATGCTTCCACCGTTTGCTGATGCTCGTTGTTGAGCCTTCTTATTTCATCACTCAAGCCCCAAGCAGCTTGCGGATTGTGATGGCGGTCGAATGCAGTCTCAGCATCTTTTAGAATGTAATTTAAATATTTTAAAAAAGAGACCATTACCTCTTTGCTCGTAAGCAAAGTTACGCCAACGCTGTTGTTCCGCAAGGCCGCGCTCTTCCCTTTCAATAACCTTTTTGTGCTTTCGGATCTGCTCATCAACATCAGCGTTGGCATCTTGAGAAGCCAAGTCTATCAGTTCCTGGCAGAAAGCATTGATGGCAGCATCAGTGGCAAGACCTTTAAAGAAAAGTAAAACTGGAAATCCTTTTTGTGACTAACAATGCTCATAGTTGTCCAAATCGCCTGTTTCAATGGAAGACTGCCGCAGTTGTTCGATTTCTGCGCGGAAAGTGTGGTATCTCTCCCGTATGCGTTGTTCCAAGGCAGCTTCACGATCCCACATAAGATTTCGAACGGCCAGATTTTTTTGCCGGTGTATGTGCTGCTTGAGGTGTTGCTCAATACGTTGAAGTTTTGCCTGCATACGTTGGTCAGCAGACTTCTTTCTTTTAAAATCTTCTCTTTCCTTTTGCAGTTCAGAATTTGGTCTTGTTGAACATTCCGCTGCTTGCATTAAACGTTTGTCTGAGGCAGCAGCACATTTTTTCCTTTGGTGTTCGCTAGTTGAAGAGTTTGGAGTCGTAGATGTTGATTCCGATCTCTGCCTTTCAATTATCTTCTTGCTGACTGCGCGATCTTTTTTGTGCAGAGCATTGAAGAGCGCCCTAAAAAGCTGGTCAGTAGGCTTCGGCAGAGATGCAGGTTGACGACTGGCCAATTTGCGAATGAGTCTAAAAGATGCATATTTTGTGTGTTTTGAAAAAAAAAATTTTTACTTTACAGACGACTTTAGAGCACCAGACATCCCTGACTTCGTCTGCTTTTGTGGTTTAAATTTCCGGCAAAATTTGGCGGTTTTCTCCAATTCTTCTTCAAGCAAGGATGCGTTGTCTTCCCATGCGTCTTGGAGCCGGTAGAGTTTGCTACTACAACGACCGGATTGTTTACGCCAGTCAGCCAAACATTCCAAGCTTGCAGTGTGCGGATCGATTTGCATCAATGTGTACCACAGGCAAATGAATGTCCACGCAGTGTTGTAAAGGTGGTCTGCGCATTCAAAGATTTGTTCACAGCATTGCTGCTTAACTGACGGACACGCAGCAACGGGCGTTTCTTCAACAAACTCTGTCAACCTCTTCTTCTGCTTAAACCGGAAGGCTGGATCGGCAGCAGCTTTGAGGATAGCTTCAATTTTGCGTGCTTCTTCAAGATGGAATTGAAATTGCTCGCTGACAAAATTGAGCTCCTTTTGCAGGCTTTCAATCGCGGCACGCTGTTGTCGTTTAAGTTTTAAGAAGTTCGGCTGGCTTAGAAGCATCGGCTTAGCCTCGGCTGCTTGTGCTGCGAGCAGTTCTTGTTGTTTTTGCTCCATCTCCAATCTTAGCGGGTGTAGCAGGCGCGCATTCAGTTTGATGACCAGTTTGGCTGCTTCGATACCAATGTTTTCTCCACTGGAATGTGCTGATGTTGGAGGTACTGATTCTTCACGCCCTTCATTGCAATCAGACCCGCTTTCAGATGTTATTGATTCGTGTTGGTCAAGAATATCTCGAGCTCCTCCAGGGGCACTTGGGGTGGATGGGCGAGCAACAGAAGTCAATGACAAAGGTTGTTCAGCCTCCAAAGGATCTTCTTGCTGTTGCTGGCCTACTTCGGCAGGAGGCTGTTGCTGAGCGGGCACAGGGCCAGGCAGGGTCATTGCAAGTGGGACATGCGTTTGGTCCAAAATGATGTCAAGTCCTGCGGCTGTGTTGTGGACACTTGGTGTCTAAAATCAAAAGTCAATAGTACCATCAATAAACAGTGTTTAATATTACAAATTGAATGGTTGTAAAATGGTTTATCCCATTGTAGTACAAGACTATGGGATTAACCACTTCTCGCGTGTCGATTTGTCCAGGCGCGAGTTCTTGTTGCATTGTAAAATGTTGCAGTTGATCATGCGGTGTGGTCCGAGGGATCATCTTAAATTTTAATTGTAAACTACTTTTCTTAACCATTTATTCTTACTCTCATTTGACCATCAGGGAAAAACACGTGCATGAATTGTGCGCAACGGGTGTCGTTCCAGCGCGGACCCAACAATGCGCATTCGTTTACCGACATATTTGGAATGAGCACTACAACAGGTCGTTGCAGCAGAAGTGCCACCAATATGCTGTCGTTGATCTGGGCCCAATTTCTGTCGGTCAACCTCAATGCAGCATAAGCCTCTAATGTTCCTTGATCAATCAGTTGTCTTTGTAAGCGGTGCATGAATTCCGCGCGGCTTCCAAAGTGTGCTCTTGGGAAAAGTTGTTGATTGCTCAGAAGAAGGTTGAGAAATCCAAAGAGTCGTTGCCGAAACGCGGTGGTGTTGCTGTGGATTTGGGTGCCAAAGACAGATGTACAAACAGCGCTAAACTTTGAAATTATTTTGTTAATCCACTTATTTGATGCAACCTAAAAAAGCAATTCCCATCTCCTTCTATGGTTGCCTCAGAGGCTCGGCCGCCAGAATGCTGGTAATGAGAAGTGCTGGGCTGCTGAATGCCCATTGCTCCTTGCCCGTGTTGTAGGATGGGCGGATGACATGCAATCACGCTGCTGCTGATGCTGAGCTGTGAACACAGCGGAAGGTGAACAGGCAACGCGACAGGGGCGAAAGTGCATGGCTCTGAATCCATCGCTTCAATCTTTGGGTGTGTTGGCGTTGTAGCTGGACTGGACGCACGGCTGGTTGTTGCTGAGCTGCTGCGGGAACTTCGTGACGTGCTTCTTCGCGCATTTAACAAACGCTTGAGCTTAAAAAGAAAGCTGAGAGCCGAAAGATTTGTACCACTAACTTGTGCCCAAACATCACGATAAAGGCCCGCATCTGACTTGTCGAACGGCACCAAACGAATTTCGTCAATGAGTTCGGCGTCGATTGGATTTTCTACAAGCCAGTTGAGTATGGCCTCAAACGCAGCCTTGGCAGCAACATCGCGCGGAAAACCAGCAACATTTGTCCCAACGCAAGGGAAAGCCTGCGTAAATAAAAAATTCGCTATGAAATCTTTTAATTTCGAACAATTTTTCTTGGTAATTGCTCGGATTCGGCTTTGTTGGCTGCAGTCATTGCTTGCAGTGCATTTCTGTAGCACGCCTGTAACCCCTGGATGTTGGCAGGTGTTGGGGCAGCTCCTTGAATGATGGGCGCAACAGCATGAGCAATGTCTATTTGGAATTATAGATATTAGTAATTTATTAGAAGAATAAGTGTCTTACAAGAAACGTTGGCATGCAAGTTGCCAAAGGTTGGTGTAACCACAACAAAGCCATCCGATGCGGGTTCAGAAGATGGTGGAAGAACCTCTTTTAAGGCGTCCAAGTACTCGCTGCTGGAAGGCTCGCATGCTCGGAGAATCGCCCCATCGTCTTCATTCCGTTTATCGTTGACTATCATGTAGGCAACTTGTTTTGTGATGTCCCCTTTGACAATAGTGATCTTTTTTAGGTTGTCAATGTTGGTTTCTTCGGGAAGCTGTATTGGTGTACATAAGCTGCGAGATGATCTTGGACGAGTTGTTGGTGTTTTGAATGCTGGAGGGGCAGGCGGCACAGGCTTATCATCATCGTCGCTGTCACCATCCTTTGGAGGCGCTCGCGGGTACTATAAATAATATAAAGAAGTCAAGTATAATAATATTTTCTTTTACTGGATCGTCCGGGTCATTGTGATCAACTTCCGGCGCTGATTCCAAATCCTCTTTGTCCAAAAGCTCTGTCATGACGACATTCCTGATGCGGCGATCAGCTCGCTTAGTACAGACGCGAATGTTTGCCGAGTCTCGAACTCGCGACAAAGCGGTGTACAACTGTCCGTGCGAAAAGCACTGAGACTTGTCGAGCAGAACACCAACGTGGGTAAGTGTTTGGCCTAAAAAACGGCTTTATTTTTAATCTTAAATAAAAAAACAGATTGATGCTTACCTTGCGATTTATTGATGGTCATCACACTACCAGGTCTCAACGGAAACTGGATTCGTTCGCATTTAATGAGGCCCTCATTTGGAGCTTTTGGATCACCGCCGAACAGGAAGCGTGCTGCATGAAGGTCGTGCTTCTCACCTCTGTGCTTGCCAGTCAGGATTTTACAACGAAGGATGTTGTTGCCCAGTTTGCATATTTGGACGCGAGTTCCGTTGCAGAGTCCCTCTTCCAATGACACGTTGGTGTTGATCATCATTATGGAGCCGATTTTCACTCGCAGACGATGTTCTGGGATACCAGGAGGTGTCATTCGGGTGAGATTCTCAATGTTGATGTCAGCCATAGCGTTTTCCAACTCATTAGCACCAGCGATGTCAACAATCGGAGTTGTCACACCGGTATACGTGCGCTCCGTCGTTTCCAATTGGTCCTAAAAATGTTGTTACACATTATTATTTATTTTGAATGCCACCATAATAATGTCGTTGAGCTCAAATGTCTCCCGATTCAAAGGGCACAAGATTGCGCGCCCCGCAAGCTCCTCCCAGTTGTCGAGAGGAGTTTTCAGAAGCTCGGGCGGGAAGATGACTTTGAGAAGCTGTTCGCGATCAGGTTCTACCATGTTGACTGGTAGTCTTATAAACTGTCGGTTGTCGTTGATGATGCCAATGCCGACGCGTTTAATGAAATCGCGATAGCGTTGCTGGCCGGCCTGAAGACGATGGTTTGCTACCAGTCTTCGCGTTGTGAAGTGCTTGAAGAGAATCGAATTCTTCACAGAGGCATCGAGCTGGTCCAAATTCCCGCCACCAAGTATAACGGGCGTCAATTGCTTCCAATCACCCCCAATGACAACTGCCTAAAAGTGTGATTGACCTAAATTCTTATAAACCCAAACACCTTTCCCGCAAATGGTAAGCTCTTCAGAAAGTCTGTTGGAGCCACAAATCTCAGCAGCCGATCCACATACTCGAGGACATCACGGTGTTGCATGCTGATCTCATCAATGATCATGCCGTCGATGTTGCGCAACATTTCAGCGAAATGGCTCTCCTGGTCAACGTTTAATGGAGTTGACGAGTCAATGTGCTTTGCACGGCAAAGCCGCTTGTGCACAGTCTGCCCTTCATATAAAAGCTCAGCCGCGATGCCAGTTGTTGCCATTGGCAAAAAATTGAAGCCTGCAGCTTTTGTTTTCGCAATGATCTTCTAAAAAGCACATATTTGTTCTGGACGCAAAGTAATCAAACGCACGTTGTATGTGAATGTCTTGCCGGCACCCCCTTCTCCGGTCACCATGAAGAGACGGGTGACTGCTGATGTAGCAGCGCTCTGCGAACCTCGTCTCAAAAGTTGTGCAGCTTCAACACCTTTGTAGATGTCTTCAATCAGGATATGTTGCTCCTCATTAGGATTCGGCCCGGCTTTGAAAAGTTCCTCATACCGCCGCTTCATGCCAATATGCTGTTCATCGTTTTCGCGCATTTCTTCCGGTAATCTGTCATTAATCAAGTCGTCGCGGAAAAAGGCTAACTAAAAAAATTTATATTTTTATATTTTTTAAAATGTAAAAAATGACCTGCAGATAGTCATCCTTCGATAAGGTGACTCCTTCCGGACGCGGCAATCCAATATGCTCGCAGGCAGATTCGTATGTTCCGTCAGGCCTTTTGTCTGGGCACGGGCGAACGCCGTTAGCTAGAAGAAACCACTCCAGCGAACGAAGGACATATTGTTGTTTGGCGTCCAAAGAAGCGTTGGCCAAGCGAGGGACGGTCAGCCATTGATCAGCTATTTGCAACACATAGTCCAGCAGCTCTGTCGGTTTGGTCAAATTCGCAGTCGCGAAGAAGACTGCGAGCCACCGGATGCACCTTTTGGCGGTCTTTTTTGTGTCAAACGCTTCCCGGATCGTCCGCTTCCATAGCTCGTTGTCTGAAAGAAGTCCGCGCGCTTGAGCAGCAGTTACAAAAGTTGGGTAGATGACTCCGTTGTGTCGACGCAGATCTTCCCAGCACGTTGGGTCCTCAACAACCAGTAGCAACAAACGGATTGCCTTGAATAGAAAATGAAGGCAAAGAAGACTAAAATTATATACCAGCAACTCAAGCTGTCCAGGGGTGACAGTCTTCAGGCGGCAAAGCTTTTGGCCTTCACGCGCGTCACATACATAAGGCTGCCATCTCCGCTTGGTATGGTCAAAACGCAACTTTTTGTAGCATGTCGCATACGTCAAATGCAGAGGGCCATCAGCTGAGGAACGCTCCCGGTTGTAGGCAAAGTAAGCCGTCAACTGCGTGGCACGTTCTTCCCCCGTTGCCCTTCTTTCCTCTTCGCGCTGTGCTGCTTCACAGATGGCGTTTTCGCGTTCCTCTTCATCGGCAAAGCTCTGGTCAACAGCCACGAGGTGTCCCTCGGGTCCGTGAACGTCAAGTTGGTCGACCTAGCCAGGTGCATTAGAAATATTTAATTTTTAAATAAAAAACAAAAATCATTAAAAAAATACCACATGTGAGCGGCGGACAAGCGGAGTACCCCAAAGTGACATGGCTGCCTCAGCTGATGTAATGTAGCGAGCCAGTCGTATTTGATGGTACTCATCATAGTCCCAAGTGGTATCGCCGTCCTTTTTGACCTCGACAAACGCCATGTCAGCACCCTTCATACAATACTTGCAAATGTATTTGGTGCAGCCTTCTCCAGCAACAAACTCGACATTAATGCTAAAAATTGTTTTCAAGGCTAATTTTTTATTTAGAAAATAATATTGATTACTGAGAGCGATATTTGGCCGACAAGTATGGATTGTATGCGACAACATGCGCGTTGTCTTTGCGAATTGTACGTCCCCAGCGGTCCTTGTATTCAAACACCCGGCCGAATTGTTCGGGATTTTGTTTGGCCGCTTCTGCATCTGGTGGTGGTGGTCGCCGTCTGTAGCGTGGGTAAGCGTTATCGGAGTAGATGTTGTCATACTCATACGGTTTCTAGAATAAACTTGGAAATTTTGTTTTCAATTAATTTGTTACCGGGAAATGTTTGATGCATTTCTCGTCGGCTAAACAACGCTTGGCTGTACATGTGTGGATGTTCTTCTTCGTTATGATTTCGTACAGTTTTCTGCCAAGCCCCGCCTCTTTTGTCCGGCCTTCAGGTTTAGGCGGAATTTCAGCGCACACATATTCGTCGATATAATCTTCGGGCGTTTGAATTTTGCCGCCAGCGCGCATTCTTTCCCAATCCATGATGAGGCAAAAGTGGACATGTGGCAAACCGCTAAAATTAATATTTATTTATTTAAAGCGCCGTGCAAAAAACCGTTTTTGATGTTCAACGGCGTAAAACCACCCTTTCACAGGCCCCATGACGCATCGTTCTGTCAGATCTTTTTCAAGTTCTTTCAGCTTGTCTATGAAAAGACGGGTGACAATGTCAGGCCGGTCGTACCACTGCTGCTGCTTGCCATTTGAGTCGGTCGGCAACATCTCCAATAATTCTGGGCAGTCGGGGTCCATTGTGTATGTTACGAGCAAGTCCGGCTTTCCAATATCGCGGCAGATGGTCATACAGTTGGCATATTCCTTCTGGTAAAATTGCCTTGATCCGCGAAAGTGTTCATCCGTCATTATGACGCGCCCAATTTCGCCTTTCTTCCCTTAAAAACAAAAAAATTCCTTGTATATCAAGCTTCCTTTATGTGCCTTGGCCATCGCGAAGCTTCTCCAGGTAGTTAATCAGAGCCGCTGGCCGAATCAGTTTTCTCCGGCCAAGCATCTGCTTCATGAACTGGACCTTGCGTGCTTCAGACCGGTTGTTGAAGGTAACGGTGTAGAGCTGCGCCAAAGCGCCCCAATCCCAAAGCCAATGAGGTGTTTTCCAGTTAGGGCCACGAATCTGCGCCATGTAGCGGAAGAGTTGCGCTCTGGACACGCGATCGCGGCGGCTGAACCTTCTTTCATTGACGCTGCCTAAGAACTCTTCTTCCTCGCCAAGTTGGACGGCCTCATTGAGCAAAGCGTTGTCACCCTGCCTGATTTGTTGATACTGCTTGTCGAAATGCTCGTCTGGCTGCAATTTGAGTGCAATTCCATCTTCTGAAATTGTTTGAAATGAAGCAAGGATTTATTTTACACTTTTAATTCCGATTGCTATTGACAAAAAACTCTACCATAGCCATGTTGCCCGCGGGAAAATAGAAGAGGGAAAAGAGCCGGATCAATTTCGCGATGCCACCATTTCATATGTGTTTTTCCAGTGCCTTTCCGGCCTTTGAGAACGACTTCGTAATCCATTGACGGGATAACATTCTGGCCGGAGTCAATGTAGAACTAAAAAATGATTAAATCAATCATTTCTTATGCACAAACCTGAGCCACAAGATGACTCCCAGCTTCAGTCTCCACTGCAAGGCGCCCCGGATGGATTTGGCGCAAAATGCTTTGATCAGGCAATTCAACATTGGCTGGCGCTGCATCAGTAGCCGAGACAGTTTGCGATTCGCCTTGGCGATTTGTGCCCACCACTAACATTCTGAGATGAATGCGCTCGCCTTCTGGCATTTGGTTGTATGTTTCTGCTGCGGTTTCGTAGGCTGCAGCAAGCGGATGGTATTTCCGGAGCAAGTCGTGGAGGAAGATCAGGAGGTTACTCTGTAAGAAACGAATGGAATAAAAAAAACAAAAAGTATAACATCAAGTGCAGAATCAGCCGCAATTTGACCCAAACGTTCGTGCGCCTGCTCGGGCGGGATCGTGAACAGCTGTCCGTGCAGAAGCGGCTTCGAAGCGTCCGGAGGGTTATAATCCCACAAGACGTACTGAATCATGTTGTTGCATTTAATGATTCTGTAGATCTCCTCTTCTCCACGGTCGATCTCTATGTGACCAAAAGAGATGTTGTTGTTGTAAGCCAGCGAACGATCGACGAGCTCTTTTTGCCAGCGAAGTGAAGCCGTGTCTCGGTTGTAGAGAAGTGCGAGGAGTTCTTGTGGACGAGCTTGTAAGGCGTTGAAGCGTGCAGAAAGGTCCACACGTCCCTTTGCGCAACACTTTGAAAACGCTGTCTGACCCGTTGCTTCGTTGTGGAAGAGCAAAGCGTTGCAATGTTTGCACGTGTAAGTGCCCTAGCGATAAACCGTCAAATACTTTTGTTTTTCTCGCCTTTTACCTTGGCAAGCGAGTCGTAGTAAGGAGGCAAATGTTTTGCCGACTTTGCACCACAACCCAAACCAACATGGCGGCTATGCCTTGTTGCACATTGTGAGGTGACAGGCGAGAACTGTGGCGTCGTAGGTCTGCTTTGGTCGCTTGCGACTGATGGAGACCGGCTTACTCTGCTGCTGCGTCTTGGCGCCAAGGAAGAAGGAGGAGGCATCAATATGGAGTCCAATGACACCTGCGACAACTGCTTTGACAAGGACCTTGGTGTTGAGCAAGATTCATCGCGGCGGGGTCTGCCACCGACACAGCCTCTTTCTTTGATTTGCACTGGAGACGGTTGAGGAATTGCCCCAGCACAAGTTTGTCTGGAAAAGAACATTATTCCAGTGAGTTCTAAGCTGTATAACGTCACTTTAGGTGATAAGCACCCTGCCAAATTTCTCCACATTCATGAGGACACGATTGTGGCGTTTGATGCGAATTCCTTATAAATAATTAATTTAACATATGATTAAAATATCAAATAGCATGAGCAAGACATACCAACAATCCAGGTGACAGTACGTCTGGCAGCAAGGCATATAGACCTTTTGTTCTTGGAAGCCATTCGCTTGAAGTTTGTAAAGACGGCTGCACAAAATGCAAAAACCCGGATGCTGAAGTCCACATCCTTGCTCCTGACATCTCCCGTTGGTTTGTTGAAGTCTGAATAAGTATTGATAATCCGAAAATTCAAAAGAGCAACTTTTGTTCTAGTTCGTCGGCATGTATGCTCAAATTTGCAGCAGTTTTTGTACAATAACATGCTGTTTCATAAAAACCGTAGCCCAACATTGTTTTGCAGCCGCTGCATCGTGCAAAGTTTATTTTTGAGCATTTTTCATTTGGACATTTTTTATGAGTCGAACCAGACACCCTTAAGTATTTGATTAGTAATAATCATTTGTTTTCCAATTAGTTAAGATTGTTTTTTATACAGTTAAACTTGCATTTTTACAAAACATTCGTTCCAATGGCATTTATGCCCACAATCAAGAAACGCAAAGCCATCCAAAGGGCAGATAGATTTTTTGCATTGCACACATTTGAAGCCTTTGACAAAACGACCGGTGCCCTTATCTTTTCTTCGTGTTTGATTACTGGATTCTGTAAATGAATTGTATTATTAATTATTAAACACAATATTACGGGTTGTTTCGACGCCCAAATCATTATTTAAATCCTGTTGGGTAGAACCAATAAAGTCATTTTGCGCAGTTACATCCTCATTGGGCTCCAAATCTTGCGGAGCAATTGCTTCTAAGGAGGCTTCTAAAGCGCTCTGCTCGACTTCATCCACTTCCATATTAGCAGAGTCAACTTAAATGTAGAATTTGGGGCTATAATATAAGGAATAGTACATTCGAAGATTTTTTTCTTAGGTGAATCTAAATCAGCAAGCGTTGCTGCCTGATTGCGTTCAACAGAATTTTGCCTCGTATCTCTTGCCCGTTTTAGGATAGAAGGTGTAGGCACACGTGATGTAGTTGGTGTTGTGCAAACATTTGCAACGCTCGATGAAGGCGACACCGAAAGTGAAGTTGGAGCGGCAGAAGACATGGATGCGGAGGAAGATGGCCCTGCAACATGTTTATTTTTTTGGAAAAATGAGTTCAATTACGGCCACTCTTGCTGAACACAAAAGTTCCAGCCTCAAATTTCTTCCACCATCGGTAGGATGTTCTGCGGACAAAATGGTCTCCATATTTTGCCCGGAGAGCTTCCATTGCTTCCTCCCGATGAACTGGATCATTTTGAAACAGTTGAAGCAAATAGGCATGTTGAATTTGAGGTGCATTTTCTGCGCAGTTATCACCGCCTCCTCCTCGGGGACGAACAGAAGTGAATTTGTTTGGTTCTGGTAAAAGAATGGGCTATCATTAAAACGTAAATAACGAAAATGTATCACTTAATACATACTTTTTTGATGTCTGAAAGGTTTAACCATTTTGGTGGGAGGCCGTTGTGGATAAAACCAAGCATTATAACTGAAAGGAATAAATAAAACCCCATTTAAACTGACGAAATTTACTCTGGTTCCGTTTCGTCATAACTTTCCCAAACTTCCGAAAAGTTCTGATATCGATTGCAAATCAATTTCAGGCAAAATTCCGGAGTTGGACTTTCGGTAGCAACTTTACGGCCTTTTCCACGGCTCTAAATATAAGGAATTAATTAATAACATAAATATAAAATATGGACCAATATTTTCGTATCTTGTTGAGTACGCTGTTTTTGTTCCAAAGAGGAAGGGTGTTTGCGACGAAGTTCTTTCTGTTGCTTAAAAGAAAAAGCTTTTTGTTGACCAATCTTTTTGTTGGGACTTTTACAACGCTGAAAAGGTAAGCAAATTTTCAAACTAAGCTAAAGAGCGGGGCAACCTTTGTGCTGGCTGCGTAGGTTGGAACCCATGAATCAGGTGCTTTAATATTTTGCACTTTTTGATCTTTTGATGCAGTGCTTCCCGTTTTGGAGCATTCATTGTATCTATAAAATGAAATACGTTAAAAATATCCAAAGGGCAAAGGGTTAGTTTTTGGATACCCTTGCTCTCTTGCTATTTAAACTAAATGCCAAAAAATGCGATATAAAAATTTTAAAACATCCAATACTTTGGCACGAGATCCATTTGACTGTCCGAGCCGATAGGACTGATCACTTTTGTAACTTTAGTCATAAGAGCTGCAGCATAACTTTTTGGTTCGTTCGTTGTGGAAACAACGCTAACACCTTTCTGCTAAATTTTATTAAAAAAATAATATAAATGATGAACAATAGTTCTAAGCAATTTCAATAAGCAAACCTTTTTTTATAAAAAATATTAGCTACTTTAGAATGTTGTTAACTTATTTAAACAGAAAAAGAAACCGTCTCCGGTGTGCTTGGCTTAACAAACAAACGCCAATTTTTTTCTTCAACAATTTTTTGGCTGCATTCAAAAACTCTTGGTGCAGGAAATACTGGCGTCTAAAAAAGAAAAACACATGCTTGTAAACATTTTTTCAGAATAGGTGTTTAAAAGCAATTATTTTGTTGCCAATAAAGAACTTAGTCACCTTTGCCATGTTCGTTTGTGGCATTGGTGCCTTCGGTGATTGAGGCTTTAAATTTGGTAATGTAAAGAACAAATGTAATTCTACCTTTCCATGACAAATTTTAATCCATCCAGTTTCACCTCCCTTGCCGTCAGCTTCTGTTAACACCTTTGGACGGCTAAGTTCGGGCTTTGGTTTTGCAACCACCTTTGAAATAAACATCTATTATTATTTTTTAATAAATAACGCTGTACAGGTAATTAAAAAACAAAACCGGGTTTAGGCCAATCGGGTATTTGATTGTCGCAACTTGTTTAATTGCGACATGTGCCACAATAGCATTATTTGTTACAACCTTAATCACAAAAAGAGGCTCCCTTATGAAATTTCAATAAATACAAACATTTTTTTCAATGAAAGACTGCCATTCAGCAATGTCTAGCAGCCGTCGTCTTAAGAGGCCAATCACTGGCCCTCCCATGATGCTCCCATTCCCTCCAGCATTTTCTATGCGACAGAGAGCGACATGCACGAAGAGCCTGTCCTCATGATTGTCTCGCCCCTAAAACTTAGAATCTTCAAAGCTAAAAAATCTAACCACACCTCAACCGGGCTTAGCAATTTTTTTAAATCAAATTGCTCCTCATCGCCAGAGAAGCAACGGCGTTGAGGCGAAATGATGAGCCGCTCTCCAGAAACTTCTTTGATTAAGTATTTCATTGTAATTGTTTGCTGGGTAGATCAAAGGAAGATGAAAAAATATTTGAGTATCTATAATAATTGTATTTAGGGCAGGAATTCCGCATCTAGATGAATTTTAAACGGATTCCGAGACGTTCTTTTCAAGGCATTAGAAAATTAAAAATTTCGAGAAGTTAGGGTCCACAAACTCCAACTGTAAAAATTTTTAAACCCGGCAAATTATTTCTGTAAATTAGAATAAAATAGATTTACTAGCGTTTTGAGGCCTGTTAAATAAAAAGAAGTATGATAATTGATTTTATTTAATTTTAGGAAAAGGAATTTATTAGTGGCTATTTATATTACAGAAGCGTAAAATATTTTAATTTAATTTTAATAGGAAAAAAGGCAATTAATGGTAGAATATTAATATAGCCAAAAATAATACTACTCGCTTTGGAGAATTAAATAATAATAGGGTGTCGTTTAAAAACAAAGTTAGCTGCGTGCAACTTATACAGGAAACAAATTTCTGGTCGCCTGTTTATAAAATCTGTAAACAGTTTTCTGAATTGCTTTTATAAAATCAAAATCCATAAGTTTGGTCGCCTGTGTAAAAAACCCCAAAAACAGAACTCTTGTTGTTTTTAAATAATGAGAAAACAAAATGCTGGTTGTTCTAGGAATATAGAATTACATCGAGAATTTTTGAATTTTTGCTCAAAAGTGATCAACCCGTAACTTAATCAGCTATGATCAGAATTGGCCAAACTTCTTTTTTTTTTGCTCAGCTTTATAAGCTGATTTTAATTATATAAAAATTATTTTTAAAAAGTTAAATTTCAAAATTTAATTTTCGATTTTTCACTGAAAATTGATAAACCGTAACTTGATCAATTCTGATCGGAATAGGTCAAAACGTTTTTTTTGTTTAACTCAGCATATTATGTTGAATTTAAATAGCTGAAAAAATATTTAAAAAAATTTAAAACTTCAAAATTAAATTTTTTGAATCTGAGGCTTCAGGAAAAAAGGAATTTTTTTGTTTGAGACTTTTGGTTTCCTTCTATAATTTAAAATTATAGAAGTACTCACGCCCCGCACCGCGTGAAGGTAGTCTCTTTAGCGGGGCAGTCCTCCCCGTTGCCAATGGCTCTGGATCATCGGACAGCTGCCAAAATGTTGCAAGTTATTTATTAAATGCAAAACAAATCTAACAATTTTTCATAAAAGATCAAGAAATTTTATATTTTAATTCTTTTGTTCTTTATCCATGCCGTCTAGCAACCACTGGTCGTCACCCTCATCATAGCTGTCCTATATTTAAGATTAACTTAGGTTAAATTTTAGCTCTTACTCTCTGTCCAAGTGCCTTTTTTTTCTCCCAAGTATTGGCCTAGAAAAAGAGACAGCAAATTTTTAATACAAAGTTTGGTACTAAAACAATTTTCCGACCGGGCTTGAGGAAGTCCCCTCGGCTAGATAAGCAGAATCATCACCTTCGTCAAAGCTATCCTAAATTTAAAATAATTCTTAATCAACTTGTTAATATTACTCTCTGCCCAATAGCTCTTTTAGACCACGGGTTGATCTAAATAAGCAAAAGTTGTAGTTAAGAATTTATTTAATTAACGCTATTAAAAATTACTTTTCACGATAAATTTGCAATTTTTATATTATATTAATAAGAAAGTTGGTACTAAAACAATTTTCCAACCGGACTTGAGGAAGTCCCCTCGGCTAGATAAGCAGAATCGTCACCTTCGTCAAAGCTATCCTAAATTTAAAATAATTCTTAATCAAATTGTTAATATTACTCTCTGCCCAATAGCTCTTTTAGACCACGGGTTGATCTAAATAAGCAAAGTTGTAGTTCATTTTATGCTTTCATTGATCTAAAAAATAATTCATACATTTGGACATTTTTAAATTTAGCATTTACGATATTTTATTTAGGGTGTTAACTAATTTTCCGAAATTTAAAATCACCAGGGAAAACTTTGCCAAACTTGGCCACTTCGAAAACCATTTCAGAATGTGTTTCTACTCAAAACCCCCAGAATTCTATGCCCCGGAATTGATTTTCTTCCTGGAAAATGGCAATTTGTGATCATCATATGGTGAATATTTTTAATCATGCTTGTGTTTTCAATTATTTTAATAATAAAAAAATTTTATTTTATAAAATGAAACTTAGTTGACACCCTAAGTATTAAATAAGCCGCTATATATTTTCTGTAATTTAGTGCTCTTTTTAGATCATGGTGGAGCACACTTAATTTACTCATTATTTAAAGAAAAAAACCCTACAAAACCTTTTGCCCTTTTAGGTCCGGCCTTTCATGGTGAATTTTCATAAAATTTATCCATGTTGGGCGGAGCAGAAACCGGGGCAGGCCGTGGCATCATCATATACTGTTCTAAAGAACTAAATTCCAAATTTGAATACATCAAACTTTTATGTTACGACAAAAACGAACATTTCATTTGGGTCAACAAATTCCAATTGAGGCACATCCTTTGGAAAAAGGATTCCTTGACTTTCATTTTGAGAGTTACATTCTTCTTAAAATTAAAAAATTGCAAAAAATTAAAAAAAAATTACTTTTAATTTGCGAATAGTTTTGTTGGCTTGACATTTTGATGGATTTTTACGCAAAAAAAAAAATAAAAGCAGTGATAATCTAAAAAAGTAAAAATTATATTAAGGTACCAGATATATAAGATTGGTCTAAAATGTTTAAATTAGACAAAAGACAATGAAATTTCCTGTTTTTCCCGGTTTTTTGGCCGAAACAAAAATTAGACCCGGGTTTGATCGGCACAATAATTTGTCCCGGTTTTTAACCGGAACAAAAATTAGACCCGGTTTGACCGGCACAATAATTGGTTCCGGTTTTTTGCCAGAACAAAATTAGACCCGGGTTGACCGGCACAATAATTGGTTCCGTTTTTTTGCCGGAACAAAAATTAGACCCGGTTTGACCGGCACAATTATTGGTCCCGGTTTTTTGTCCGGAACAAAAATTAGACCCGGTTTGACCGGCACAATAAGTGTTACCGTTTTTTGGCCGATACAAAAATTAGACCCGGGTTGACCGGCACAATTATTAATCCCGGTTTTTTGTCCGGAACAAAAATTAGAGCCGGTTTGACCGGCACAATTATTGGTCCCGGTTTTTTGTCCGGAACAAAAATTAGACCCGGTTTGACCGGCATAATTATTGGTCCCGGTTTTTTGTCCGGAACAAAAATTAGACCCGGATTGACCGGCACAATAAGTGTTACCGGTTTTTGGCCGATACAAAAATTAGACCCGGGTTGACCGGCACAATTATTGGTCCCGGTTTTTTGTCCGGAACAAAAATTAGAGCCGGTTTGACCGGCACAATAATTTTCCCGTTTTGTCCGGAACAAAAATTAGACCCGGTTTGACCGGCACAATAATTGGTTCCGGGTTTTTGCTAGGAACAAAATTAGACCCGGGTTGACCGGCACAATAATTGGTTCCGGTTTTTTGCCGGAACAAAAATTAGACCCGGTTTGACCGGCACAATTATAGGTCCCGGTTTTATGAATTTTGGAACCTTTAGTGAATTTTGAGGGAGCGGAATTTGGCCAAATTTTGGGGTAACTTTGACTTTTGAAAAATGCACTCCAATTTGTTGCGGAATTTCATTGTAATTGTTTGCTGGGTAGATCAAAGGAAGATGAAAAAATATAAGATTTTGAGTATCTATAATAATTGTATTTAGAGCAGGAATTCCGCATCTAGATGAATTTTAAACGGATTCCGAGACGTTCTTTTCAAGGCATTAGAAAATTAAAAATTTCGAGGAGTTAGGGTCCACAAACTCCAATTGTTGTGTCATTTCTGGGAAAACGCGCGCCTTGTGGCTTAAAAACAGAAGGTACAAAATATGAACACGCTAAAGGCTTTAACAAACGCGCCTTTTTTGCAATTAGAATAGCTTTAAATCGCATTTAAAAACGTATTATTGAATTAAAAATCTTAAGACAAGGTAATAATTCGAAATTTTTTATTTTTTGAATTTTTACTGAAAATTCATCATACCGTACCTTGATCAGGTTTGCTCAAAATTGACCAACTTTTTAATGGCAATAAAAAATTAAAGCCGCAATATTGTATTCAAAATATTAAGAGCAATTTTTCAAATTCCGTAAAATAGTAATTTCAAAAATTTTTAAACCCGGCAAATTATTTCTGTAAATTAGAATAAAATAGATTTATTAGCGTTTTGAGGCCTGTTAAATAAAAAGAAGTATTGGGTTGAGACTTTTGGTTTCCTTCTATAAATTGATATCATAGAAGTACTCACGCCCCGCACCGCGTGAAGGTAGTCTCTTTAGCGGGGCAGCCCTCCCCGTTGCCAAAAGGCTCCGGATCATCGGGCAGGTTAAATGTGTATGAATTATAGTTAAATAATAACATATTTATTTAGTTAATAGTTAGAATAAAAAAAATAGCTTTGCATTAATGACAAAAGCCAAATAAAAATTTTCACAAATATTTTACCACTTTTTTCAATCATGCGATGAACAAAAAAGGATTTTTTGTAAGGATTGATAAATAATTTTTTCCCAATTCTTCGAGATTAGAACTCTTTCTCTTGCTTCCTTCCTCATTTAGACTTGGCCACTGGTGGTTGTGGTGGCGGTTGTTCAAGCACTTGCTCTTCAATAGCCGTAGCAATTTTGGCCACTTGCATGACAGGCACGGGATCGTTCGTCGTTGGATTCTCTTGCAGCAGTACTTTTTTAACCTACTTCCAAAGCTAAAAGAATTGTTATTTTTTTTTGTTGTTTGTTTAAGTTTTACTTATTCTTCGTGAACGTCTTTTTAGCGCTTTTGATTTTTTTTGGACAGGCGGAATTGAAGCACGCGCTTCTGGGGCGGCAACACATTTAGCAGTTGGATTAGTTGCAGGGGTCTATAATAGGGGATGTAGAGCTTTAAGAAAGTTGGTGTTTACCAAAATAATGGTTTGAAAGTGATCAAACCCATTATACCATAAAGCAATAGGGTTCTCAACCAAACGTTGGACAATTTTGCCGCGACCCATACACTTTCGAACAGTGAACTTGCACAAATTGTCGAGCGGAAAGTCGAGTTTCATATTCTTAATATAAAAGGAGAAATTAAAATGATAAGCGATTAAAACCAAATGTTGTCCATCTTTGAAATACACGTCAATGCGGCGTGCTGCCTTTGGGTCATTAAATTGGGGAAGTTGCTCGCGGGCCTGCGCTTTCCATAGAGCAGGTCTCAAAATGACAACTGTGCGATGCAATAAGATTGACGCCAAAACAGCGTCATTGGGCTGCGCCCACTGTTGCGGCCGTTCCATCTTTGCCGCATATTGCTCCAATGATTCGCCTTCGTTCAATAACATATTGGCCATGTGTTCCAGGAAGGCGGCGTGTGTTTGAAAGAACCCACGGGGCCAGGTATTTTGATCAACACTAAAAGCGCGCAACTGTTGGAACATTTGTTGTCGTAAGAGGGTTGCATTGAATTCTTCGTCAACAGCATATAAAGATTGGCAAATCGCCCTTAATAATAAGTTTTTATTCCCTTTTAAAAAAAATTTGATACCGGAAAAAACAGGCACCATCGCCAAGAACATTACGAAGTTGAGGGGGGCAAGATAACAAAGTATTTTCCATTAGTAATAGATGTGGTTTTCTCTAAAAAAAGAGTGGAAACAATTAAATACTGGGTATGAATTTTTGTTTAATTGAATATTTTTAATAAATAATGAACTTTTTTGTTTTATTTATCGGAAGAAAAGGGAATTTAATAGTAGAATATTCATATTTGCAATAAGAATAATGTTAGTGGTTGCAAAATAAAATAATAGTAGCCAATAATTCCAGAAATTTCAAAAATTACGGTTCCGGAATGTTGACCTTAAACAAAATTTGCCAAAATTTCCAGAAATTTCAAAAATACGGCTCCGGAATGTTGACTTTAAACATTTCCACACTTTTTTTGACGAGTTTGCAAGTCAAAAAATTTGAATTTGACGGGAAATTAATTACCGGTTTTGAAAATTTCAACAAATTTTGCCAACATTTCAAGAAAGTTCAAAAAATTACGGTTCCGGAATGTTGACTTTAAACCTTCCCACACTTTTTTTGCCGAGTTTGTAAATGCAACAAATTCGTAATTTGACTGAAAATTAATTAACGGTTTTGAAAATTCCAACAAATTTTGCCAAAATTTCCAGAAATTTCAAAAAATTACGGTTCCGGAATGTTGACCTTAAACAAAATTTGACAAAATTTCCAGAAATTTCAAAAAATACGGTTCCGGAATGTTGACTTTAAACATTTCCACACTTTTTTTGCCGAGTTTGTTAATCTAAACATTGGAATTTGAATGGAAAATTACTTAACGGGTTTCAAAATTTTAACAAATTTTACCAACATTTGCAGCAATTTTAAAAAAAAAATTCTTATTACATTTCCACACTTTTTTTGACGAGTTTGTAAGTCAAAAAATTTGAATTTGACGGGAAATTAATTACCGTGTTTGAAAATTCCAACAAATTTTGCCAAAATTTCCAGAAATTTCAAAAAATTACGGTTCCGGAATGTTGAACTTAAACAAAATTTGCCAAAATTTCCAGAAATTTCAAAAAATACGGTTCCGGAATGTTGACTTTAAACATTTCCACACTTTTTTCCCCGAGTTTGTAAATCTAAACATTGGAATTTGACGCAAAATTAATTAAGCGTGTAGTTTTAATTGATTAAAAAGTAAGAATGGATATTGGCAACTTTAAAAAATTATGACGACATAACGAATTTTAGATTTAAAGACATTGAGCAAAAGATAGGATGCAAAAAGTTTTAAAAATGATTAGAATTTGTTTTTGAAGTGACACTTTTGGGATGAGACTTTTAGTTTCCTTCTATAAATTGATATTATAGAAGTACTCACGCCCCGCACCACGTGAAGGTAGTCTCTTTAGCGGGGCTGCCCTCCCCCTTGCCAAAAGGCTCAGGATCATCGGACAAATTAGATGATGAAATTAAATAATAACATATTATTTTTTTTATGTCGCAAAATAAATTCTGCATAAACTAATGTCAGAAATCAAAAAATTAAAATTGTTTAAAGAATATTTTAACAATTTATTAGACTATTTAAAGCAAAGAATTATTTTGTAGAAATTTTTAAAAATAATTTATTAGTCATCGTCTGTAATTTCGCCATCTTCTTTTTCATTAGCTCTTTGAGTCGGGCGCGGTGCAGAATTTAGTGAAGAACTAAAAATTGGGTTTACTTGTTATTTTTGTTTATATTTTTAAAAAAACAGGTTACCAGTTGTACTAAAAAAGTATTATGTTGTGTTGCATAAATAAAATTTACTTGGGAAACAGTGCAGACAAAGGCGGGAGAACAGCTGGTGTCGTCCGAAGCAGCACCTCCCCAACTATACGGCTGCTTTCAGCCTTTTTTTTTTGCTCTTCAAAAAAACGGCTTTTTTCAAACTGCCGCTTTTCGGCGTCCCCAAAAAAGTCTATCTCAGCATCTGCAAATTTTTGTAACTTATTTTTTTATTTAGACTGGTTTATATTAGTTATGTCAGAAACGCTTGTGTTTGTATATCACAATTTTTTAATTATTTCCCTTTTGTCGCAAACCTGTTAGAGCCAATCTTAATTCTTTCTTAAATAAAATCAGGATGCGGCGTTCAAGCGAAGCATGTGGGCTCCGCTCCCATTCCGAAACTTTATCAAACACCTTGGAACTAAGATAATTAAAATAATCTAACCATAATATACTTTATTTATTAAGTGCCTCTTCTCTGATTGTTTTCGGAACTTGCTAAGCAGTTCCTTGCCGGCTGCGACCTTCCGCTACTAAGTCGAACAAATTGCCTTCAAAAACGTCTTCATACCCATTGACCTATTAAAATTTAAATAATATTTATTTTTTTATAAGTAGGGCTAGGATTTGTAGTCGAAATACTATTTTTTTTTGCGCAAATGCTATGAAGAAAGGAGCTTAAACATAGCCTTTTCGCGTTTAAATTTTTCAATTTTTCGGGCGTTTTTAGTGACTATTTTAGGCGACTATTTCGCGATTTATGGGGACTACATATCCTAGCCCTGTTTATATGTGAGTAACTCACCAAAATGTCTTTATCAAAGCCTTTTGCGTGAAAATTGGCCAAACGACGCCGCTCATTACGTTTGTTGGAACGCTTTTCTTTGCGCGACATTTCCATATTTGTCAAAAATATTTTAATTAGTATGTCAATCTAAAATAAAATTGCATAAACAAATTATATTTGCATTTTTCAATGGCTTTATCTAGTAATGGCCAGGGCTCTAAGGCTTTAGCCTCATTTTGTGATATCTGGAAAGACAATGATTCGAAATGAGTTTCTTTGTGTTTTTTCAAAAATTTGGAAGCATCACATTCCTTCTAAATTTAATTTCAAATCTCTTAACAAATTTAGTCAAAAATTTGAAATTTTTCCAGGCGGCGCCAATTATAACCGGCGGACCGCCCTTCCCCATTTCCACAAAATTATTTTTTTGAAAATGAGGTTTTTCGCTGTCAAATGCGTTTTTTTTGCTGCCAAAAAGCGGGTTTTCAAAATTTATTCAGAGCCCTGGTAATGGCGAATAAAAGGAAAAACTTTTAAAAATCAAAAATTTTGACGTATATTGTAAATATTTTAAACGTTTGGGAAAAATTTAATGTCTCCCAAGAACTTTGTTATTTCATGGGTTTACAAATCTGATGGTTAGGGTTTAATATATTTCCATTGAAGAGGCAAAATATGGAATATATAGGCGGGGAAAAAGCTGTTTTTGTTGAATAATAAGAATATTAAATTAAATGTTGCAGCTGACTATTCCTGTATTAAAACAAATTTAGTTCGTTGTTTTCATATTTGTGACTAAATAAACACAAATAATGAAAACAACAAAATAAAAAGTTTTAGGAGTTTTTTCGCTCCAAATCGCCGACGTCGTGCAGAAGCGACCGATCCGTGAACTATAATAAAGAAATATTGTTAGAATAATTAACCAATTTATTAAATATTTAATAAATGTAAAAATTTTTTATTAGCATCTTTACCAGAATGCATAAGAAATTAAATTTAATCCCATTTTTGTTATTAGTGGTTAAAATGTTAGTTTATTTAAACATATATTCCCATAATCCAACAGTGCAATCAATGTACAGGAGTGAACTTAAAAAAAATCTAACCATTTACAAAATAAACAGAGCGCTAACATAAAAATAAATCTTGAAAACTTGTATTTATAGACCATTTAGATGCAAAATTACTGAAGTTTTTTTCGGGACCAAAATTTGTCTCTTTTTACTTTTTGACAAGTACTAACATTGGTTTTGATTAATGGCAATAGTATGGCAATAAATTTTTGCCAGAATTTTTGTCCACAAGATTTTGTTTTTTTTATGTTTTTAGTATAAAATTGGTCCCGGAATTATGTCCGAAACTAAAAATGGTACTGAATTGTTGGCAGGAAAATAAATTGATTTCTGATTTTGTGACTAAAATTGGTCTCTGAATAGTCGGCAGGGAATAATTGATCCGAGAATTTTCGAGACTAAAATTTAAACTGGTTCCTGAATCCGGAATTTTGTTCCGGTATTTTTGGTCGGAATTAGATAAATCCCAGAATGTTGTCAGAGACTAAAATTGGTATATGTAATTTATTCGGGAAGTTCTTGTGCGAGACTAAATTTGTGCCTGTTTTATAAAAGTACCCGCTTTTTTTTATCCGATACTAAAATAGCTCCCAAAATTTTTTTGGCAGCCCCAAAATTGGTAACGAAATAATCGAGACTAAAATTGGGGATATCGATCATTTTGCCCATTGGACATTTCGCCCATTGGACATTTCGTTATTGGACATTTCGACCAGGAATTAAAAAACGGAGGTGCAAAAAATACTGGGAATACGCAAACTGTGCACTTATTAAAATTGACGCCAATTCTTAACATTCTTGGTGCAGAAATTATATTTTGATATTAAACAAATAAAATTAACTTTATAAATTGGCCTTCGCGAAAAAATGCATTTCAAAAGTATATCAAGCACAATGTTGCGACAAAAAATCCCAGCTCTCATCGTTAGATGGGCCAAGTTGATTTGTAACAACACAATTGTGCTTGCCCTAAATTAGACATAAGGCGCAAAAAGCCCAAGACAAAACTTTTGTATTTTTATGGGCGAAATGTCCGTTTTATTACTACTGGGCGAAATGTCCAATCTATACCTCTTTATTCACCGTGTTCTAAAATTAGTTCCAGAATTTGTTGGCAGGGACAATTTTTGATCCCGGAATTTATATTTTCAAGTATTAAAATTATATAAACGCTCTGTAATAATACTTAAAACATAACTAACCAACACAATCCTAAAAAAATCCCAAAAGAGGACCCCTCACTCCTAAGGGAATGCCTTCCCTTAACCTGTGCCTTTTAGCCGTCTTAATTAGCTTAAAGACAAACAGGTGGAGCACCCAAGTGTCCTATTAATGGACATCCAGTTTCCAGACCGCATCGGGTATTAATTCCTCATACAGTCTGGAATGCTGGTGGGTGGGGCCAACTGTGCGAATTACTACACAGTTGTCCCTGAGGGTAGTCAGACACAAGGATTAATTAGTGCCTGGCTAGACCCACGGAACCCTAAAGGTCAAAAACTCAAAAAAAATTTTTTAAAAACAAAACGATTAGTAGTGTAAGTGCATTTTATTTTATCTTAAACTCACTCAAAGTTTTTAGCAGTTAGTGCATGAAGCTAACAATTTTTACTTAAATCTTAACAACCGAAGAAGCTGCAGACAAGTCGAGATGCAGAATAGGCGGATGAACTAAGAATACGTATAAAGGTTAATTGGCAATGGGTAACTAAATTTTCGGCAGTGATCTGACTATTTTTCAAAAACCGGGCATAAAATTTCAGACCGATTAGAATATTTTTCAAAAGTATTTCTAATCGGTCAGGATTTTTTTTTGCATGATCTGACTATTTTTTTCAAAAACCGGTCATAAAATTTCAGACCGATTAGAATTTTTTTAGATTATGTCTAAATTGTCGGCAGTGATCTGACTATTTTTTTCATTTAAAAAAATTCTAATCGGTCTGAAATTTTATGACCGGTTTTTGAAAAAAATAGTCAGATCATGCAAAAAAAATTCCTGACCGATTAGAAATACTTTTGAAAAATATTCTAATCGGTCTGAAATTTTATGACCGGTTTTTGAAAAATAGTCAGATCACTGTCGAAAATTTAGACATAATTTTAAAAAATTCTAGCTTTTTGAAAAAAATAGTCAGGTCACTGCCGACAATTTAGACATAATCTAAAAAAATTCTAATCGGTCTGAAATTTTCTGATCGGTTTCTGAAAAATAGTCAGAGCATGCAAAAAAATTCCTGACCAATTAGAAATACTTATGAAAATATTCTAATCGGTCTGAAATTTTATGACCGGTTTTTGAAAAATAGTCAGATCACTGCCGAAAATTTAGACATAATCTAAAAAAATTCTAATCGGTCTGAAATCTTCTGACCGGTTTCTGAAAAATAGTCAGATCATGCAAAAACACCGATTAGAATATTTTTCAAAAGTATTTCTAATCGGTCAGGAATTTTTTTTGCATGATCTGACTATTTTTTTGAAACCGATCATAAGATTTCAGACCGAATAGAATTTTTTAAAATTATGTCTAAATTTTCGGCAGTGATCTGACTATTTTTCAAAAACCGGTCATAAAATTTCAGACCTATTAGAATATTTTTCAAAAGTATTTCTAATCGGTAAGGAATTTTTTTTGCATGATCTGACTATTTTTTTCAAAACCCGGTCATAAAATTTCAGACCGATTAGAATATTTTTCAAAATTATGACTAAATTTCCGGCGGTCTGAAAAATTGTCAGAAAGCGGTCAAAAAATGTGGACCGATTGATTAAAAATTATGACAAAATTTGTGTTAGACTATTTTTCAGAGTTCTGTCAAAATTTAAACAAATTTTAATTTATACACTCTCATACATATTTTCTAATTATAATAAATATATTTTGCTAAAACCACCAGTTAACCTTTATTCGTTTATCTATTATATCCTACTATTAAAACATTAAGCTTACTATAATTTATACCTAAATTTGGGGCGCCTGCGTTGGGAAAGGACGGGGCAAACTGGCAACCCGGCGGAAATATAAAAAAATCCTGCCCGGAAGCCAATTTACCCCCGCGCTGCGCGCACCACAACAGGCGCAACACAAGGTTGTCAGCCATGAGTGGTCCCTGGATGCGCAATTTGCAACAGTGCCAGGAAATTTATCATTTCTTAAATTTTTTTTTCAAAATTTTCATAAAAAAATTTCCAGAAAATTAAGATTTATTAACACTTAAAATGTTTGGATTTTTAAATCTTGACTTGCTTTAAAATCCACCTACGGCTTCAAAAAACCTAAATTAATGCCAAATACATTTCATATATGTCCATACAAATTAGCATCAAAAATTAAAATTTTGATCATGTTTTGAATTCCCGATTTTTTGGAATTCCAGAATTCAGAACTTTCAAAGTAGCACTAAAATAAAATTTTTAAAAGCTAATTTGTAAGGTGTTTTAGTAATGCATTTGTCATTAATTTAGGATTTTTTGAAGCCGTATATGTGGATTTTGAATTTTTAAAAGACAAGATTAAAAAATCCCGTCATTTTCAAAAAGACAAAATCGATCCCGAAATTTTGTGACAAAATTTGGAGGCAAAATTAGACCCGGAAATTTGTCCCAAAGTTTTTGACCGGGACAAAATCGATCCCGAAATTTTGTGACAAAATTTGGAGGCACAATTAGTCCCTGAAATTTGTCCCAAAGTTTTTGACCGGGACAAAATCGATCCCGAAATTTTGTGACAAAATTTGGAGGCACAATTAGTCCCGGAAATTTGTCCCAAAGTTTTTGACCGGGACAAAATCGATCCCGAAATTTTGTGACAAAATTTGGAGGCACAATTAGTCCCGGAAATTTGTCCCAAAGTTTTTGACCGGGACAAAATCGATCCCGAAATTTTGTGACAAAATTTGGAGGCACAATTAGTCCCGGAAATTTGTCCCAAAGTTTTTGACCGGGACAAAATCGATCCCGAAATTTTGTGACATAATTTGGAGGCAAAATTAGTCCCGGAAATTTGTCCCAAAGTTTTTGACCGGGACAAAATCGATCCCGAAATTTTGTGACAAAATTTGGAGGCACAATTAGTCCCGGAAATTTGTCCCAAAGTTTTTGACAGGGGCAAAATCGATCCCGAAATTTTGTGACAAAATTTAGAGGCACAATTAGTCCCGGAAATTTGTCCCAAAGTTTTTGACCGGGACAAAATCGATCCCGAAATTTTGTGACAAAATTTGGAGGCACAATTAGCCCCGGAAATTTGTCCCAAAGTTTTTGACCGGGACAAAATCGATCCCGAAATTTTGTGACAAAATTTGGAGGCACAATTAGTCCCGGAAATTTATCCCAAAGTTTTTGACCGGGACAAAATCGATCCCGAAATTTTGTGACAAAATTTGGAGGCACAATTAGTCCCTGAAATTTGTCCCAAAGTTTTTGACCGGGACAAAATCGATCCCGAAATTTTGTGACAAAATTTGGAGGCACAATTAGTCCCGGAAATTTGTCCCAAAGTTTTTGACCGGGACAAAATCGATCCCGAAATTTTGTGACAAAATTTGGAGGCACAATTAGCCCCGGAAATTTGTCCCAAAGCTTTTGACCGGGACAAAATCGATCCCGAAATTTTGTGACAAAATTTGGAGGCACAATTAGTCCCTGAAATTTGTCCCAAAGTTTTTGACCGGGACAAAATCGATCCCGAAATTTTGTGACAAAATTTGGAGGCACAATTAGTCCCGGAAATTTGTCCCAAAGTTATTGACCGGGACAAAATCGATCCCGAAATTTTGTGACAAAATTTGGAGGCACAATTAGTCCCGGAAATTTGTCCCAAAGTTTTTGACCGGGACAAAATCGATCCCGAAATTTTGTGACATAATTTGGAGGCAAAATTAGTCCCGGAAATTTGTCCCAAAGTTTTTGACCGGGACAAAATCGATCCCGAAATTTTGTGACAAAATTTGGAGGCACAATTAGTCCCGGAAATTTGTCCCAAAGTTTTTGACCGGGACAAAATCGATCCCGAAATTTTGTGACATAATTTGGAGGCAAAATTAGTCCCGGAAATTTGTCCCAAAGTTTTTGACCGGGACAAAATCGATCCCGAAATTTTGTGACAAAATTTGGAGGCACAATTAGTCCCGGAAATTTGTCTCAAAGTTTTTGACAGGGGCAAAATCGATCCCGAAATTTTGTGACAAAATTTAGAGGCACAATTAGTCCCGGAAATTTGTCCCAAAGTTTTTGACCGGGACAAAATCGATCCCGAAATTTTGTGACAAAATTTGGAGGCACAATTAGCCCCGGAAATTTGTCCCAAAGTTTTTGACCGGGACAAAATCGATCCCGAAATTTTGTGACAAAATTTGGAGGCACAATTAGTCCCGGAAATTTATCCCAAAGTTTTTGACCGGGACAAAATCGATCCCGAAATTTTGTGACAAAATTTGGAGGCACAATTAGTCCCTGAAATTTGTCCCAAAGTTTTTGGCCGGGACAAAATCGATCCCGAAATTTTGTGACAAAATTTGGAGGCACAATTAGTCCCGGAAATTTGTCCCAAAGTTTTTGACCGGGACAAAATCGATCCCGAAATTTTGTGACAAAATTTGGAGGCACAATTAGCCCCGGAAATTTGTCCCAAAGTTTTTGACCGGGACAAAATCGATCCCGAAACTTGTGACAAAATTTGGAGGCACAATTAGTCCCGGAAATTTGTCCCAAAGTTTTTGACCGGGACAAAATCGATCCCGAAATTTTGTGACAAAATTTGGAGGCACAATTAGTCCCGGAAATTTGTCCCAAAGTTTTTGACCGGGACAAAATCGATCCCGAAATTTTGTGACAAAATTTGGAGGCACAATTAGTCCCGGAAATTTGTCCCAAAGTTTTTGACCGGGACAAAATCGATCCCGAAATTTTGTGACAAAATTTGGAGGCACAATTAGTCCCGGAAATTTGTCCCAAAGTTTTTGACCGGGACAAAATCGATCCCGAAATTTTGTGACAAAATTTGGAGGCACAATTAGTCCCGGAAATTTGTCCCAAAGTTATTGACCGGGACAAAATCGATCCCGAAATTTTGTGACAAAATTTGGAGGCACAATTAGTCCCGGAAATTTGTCCCAAAGTTATTGACCGGGACAAAATCGATCCCGAAATTTTGTGACAAAATTTGGAGGCACAATTAGTCCCGGAAATTTGTCCCAAAGTTTTTGACCGGGACAAAATCGATCCCGAAATTTTGTGACATAATTTGGAGGCAAAATTAGTCCCGGAAATTTGTCCCAAAGCTTTTGACCGGGACAAAATCGATCCCGAAATTTTGTGACAAAATTTGGAGGCACAATTAGTCCCTGAAATTTGTCCCAAAGTTTTTGACCGGGACAAAATCGATCCCGAAATTTTGTGACAAAATTTGGAGGCACAATTAGTCCCGGAAATTTGTCCCAAAGTTATTGACCGGGACAAAATCGATCCCGAAATTTTGTGACAAAATTTGGAGGCACAATTAGTCCCGGAAATTTGTCCCAAAGTTTTTGACCGGGACAAAATCGATCCCGAAATTTTGTGACATAATTTGGAGGCAAAATTAGTCCCGGAAATTTGTCCCAAAGTTTTTGACCGGGACAAAATCGATCCCGAAATTTTGTGACAAAATTTGGAGGCACAATTAGTCCCGGAAATTTGTCCCAAAGTTTTTGACCGGGACAAAATCGATCCCGAAATTTTGTGACATAATTTGGAGGCAAAATTAGTCCCGGAAATTTGTCCCAAAGTTTTTGACCGGGACAAAATCGATCCCGAAATTTTGTGACAAAATTTGGAGGCACAATTAGTCCCGGAAATTTGTCTCAAAGTTTTTGACAGGGGCAAAATCGATCCCGAAATTTTGTGACAAAATTTGGAGGCACAATTAGTCCCGGAAATTTGTCCCAAAGTTTTTGACCGGGACAAAATCGATCCCGAAATTTTGTGACATAATTTGGAGGCAAAATTAGTCCCGGAAATTTGTCCCAAAGTTTTTGACCGGGACAAAATCGATCCCGAAATTTTGTGACAAAATTTGGAGGCACAATTAGTCCCGGAAATTTGTCCCAAAGTTTTTGACCGGGACAAAATCGATCCCGAAATTTTGTGACATAATTTGGAGGCAAAATTAGTCCCGGAAATTTGTCCCAAAGTTTTTGACCGGGACAAAATCGATCCCGAAATTTTGTGACAAAATTTGGAGGCACAATTAGTCCCGGAAATTTGTCTCAAAGTTTTTGACAGGGGCAAAATCGATCCCGAAATTTTGTGACAAAATTTGGAGGCACAATTAGTCCCGGAAATTTGTCCCAAAGTTTTTGACCGGGACAAAATCGATCCCGAAATTTTGTGACATAATTTGGAGGCAAAATTAGTCCCGGAAATTTGTCCCAAAGTTTTTGACCGGGACAAAATCGATCCCGAAATTTTGTGACAAAATTTGGAGGCACAATTAGTCCCGGAAATTTGTCTCAAAGTTTTTGACAGGGGCAAAATCGATCCCGAAATTTTGTGACAAAATTTAGAGGCACAATTAGTCCCGGAAATTTGTCCCAAAGTTTTTGACCGGGACAAAATCGATCCCGAAATTTTGTGACAAAATTTGGAGGCACAATTAGCCCCGGAAATTTGTCCCAAAGTTTTTGACCGGGACAAAATCGATCCCGAAATTTTGTGACAAAATTTGGAGGCACAATTAGTCCCGGAAATTTATCCCAAAGTTTTTGACCGGGACAAAATCGATCCCGAAATTTTGTGACAAAATTTGGAGGCACAATTAGTCCCTGAAATTTGTCCCAAAGTTTTTGGCCGGGACAAAATCGATCCCGAAATTTTGTGACAAAATTTGGAGGCACAATTAGTCCCGGAAATTTGTCCCAAAGTTTTGACCGGGACAAAATCGATCCCGAAATTTTGTGACAAAATTTGGAGGCACAATTAGCCCCGGAAATTTGTCCCAAAGTTTTTGACCGGGACAAAATCGATCCCGAAACTTTGTGACAAAATTTGGAGGCACAATTAGTCCCGGAAATTTGTCCCAAAGTTTTTGACCGGGACAAAATCGATCCCGAAATTTTGTGACAAAATTTGGAGGCACAATTAGTCCCGGAAATTTGTCCCAAAGTTTTTGACCGGGACAAAATCGATCCCGAAATTTTGTGACAAAATTTGGAGGCACAATTAGTCCCGGAAATTTGTCCCAAAGTTTTTGACCGGGACAAAATCGATCCCGAAATTTTGTGACAAAATTTGGAGGCAAAATTAGTCCCGGAAATTTGTCCCAAAGTTTTTGCCCGGGACAAAATCGATCCCGAAATTTTGTGACAAAATTTGGAGGCACAATTAGTCCCTGAAATTTGTCCCAAAGTTTTTGACCGAGACAAAATCGATCCCGAAATTTTGTGGACATAATTTGGAGGCAAAATTAGTCCCGGAAATTTGTCCCAAAGTTTTTGACCGGGACAAAATCGATCACGAAATTTTGTGACAAAATTTGGAGGCACAATTAGTCCCTGAAATTTGTCCCAAAGTTTTTGGCCGGGACAAAATCGATCCCGAAATTTTGTGACAAAATTTGGAGGCACAATTAGTCCCGGAAATTTGTCCCAAAGTTTTTGACCGGGACAAAATCGATCCCGAAATTTTGTGACAAAATTTGGAGGCACAATTAGCCCCGGAAATTTGTCCCAAAGTTTTTGACCGGGACAAAATCGATCCCGAAACTTGTGACAAAATTTGGAGGCACAATTAGTCCCGGAAATTTGTCCCAAAGTTTTTGACCGGGACAAAATCGATCCCGAAATTTTGTGACAAAATTTGGAGGCACAATTAGTCCCGGAAATTTGTCCCAAAGTTTTTGACCGGGACAAAATCGATCCCGAAATTTTGTGACAAAATTTGGAGGCACAATTAGTCCCGGAAATTTGTCCCAAAGTTTTTGACCGGGACAAAATCGATCCCGAAATTTTGTGACAAAATTTGGAGGCACAATTAGTCCCGGAAATTTGTCCCAAAGTTTTTGACCGGGACAAAATCGATCCCGAAATTTTGTGACAAAATTTGGAGGCACAATTAGTCCCGGAAATTTGTCCCAAAGTTATTGACCGGGACAAAATCGATCCCGAAATTTTGTGACAAATTTGGAGGCACAATTAGTCCCGGAAATTTGTCCCAAAGTTTTTGACCGGGACAAAATCGATCCCGAAATTTTGTGACATAATTTGGAGGCAAAATTAGTCCCGGAAATTTGTCCCAAAGCTTTTGACCGGGACAAAATCGATCCCGAAATTTTGTGACAAAATTTGGAGGCACAATTAGTCCCTGAAATTTGTCCCAAAGTTTTTGACCGGGACAAAATCGATCCCGAAATTTTGTGACAAAATTTGGAGGCACAATTAGTCCCGGAAATTTGTCCCAAAGTTATTGACCGGGACAAAATCGATCCCGAAATTTTGTGACAAAATTTGGAGGCACAATTAGTCCCGGAAATTTGTCCCAAAGTTTTTGACCGGGACAAAATCGATCCCGAAATTTTGTGACATAATTTGGAGGCAAAATTAGTCCCGGAAATTTGTCCCAAAGTTTTTGACCGGGACAAAATCGATCCCGAAATTTTGTGACAAAATTTGGAGGCACAATTAGTCCCGGAAATTTGTCCCAAAGTTTTTGACCGGGACAAAATCGATCCCGAAATTTTGTGACATAATTTGGAGGCAAAATTAGTCCCGGAAATTTGTCCCAAAGTTTTTGACCGGGACAAAATCGATCCCGAAATTTTGTGACAAAATTTGGAGGCACAATTAGTCCCGGAAATTTGTCTCAAAGTTTTTGACAGGGGCAAAATCGATCCCGAAATTTTGTGACAAATTTGGAGGCACAATTAGTCCCGGAAATTTGTCCCAAAGTTTTTGACCGGGACAAAATCGATCCCGAAATTTTGTGACATAATTTGGAGGCAAAATTAGTCCCGGAAATTTGTCCCAAAGTTTTTGACCGGGACAAAATCGATCCCGAAATTTTGTGACAAAATTTGGAGGCACAATTAGTCCCGGAAATTTGTCCCAAAGTTATTGACCGGGACAAAATCGATCCCGAAATTTTGTGACAAAATTTGGAGGCACAATTAGTCCCGGAAATTTGTCCCAAAGTTTTTGACCGGGACAAAATCGATCCCGAAATTTTGTGACAAAATTTGGAGGCACAATTAGTCCCGGAAATTTATCCCAAAGTTTTTGACCGGGACAAAATCGATCCCGAAATTTTGTGACAAAATTTGGAGGCACAATTAGTCCCTGAAATTTGTCCCAAAGTTTTTGGCCGGGACAAAATCGATCCCGAAATTTTGTGACAAATTTGGAGGCACAATTAGTCCCGGAAATTTGTCCCCAAAGTTTTTGACCGGGACAAAATCGATCCCGAAATTTTGTGACAAAATTTGGAGGCACAATTAGCCCCGGAAATTTGTCCCAAAGTTTTTGACCGGGACAAAATCGATCCCGAAACTTGTGACAAAATTTGGAGGCACAATTAGTCCCGGAAATTTGTCCCAAAGTTTTTGACCGGGACAAAATCGATCCCGAAATTTTGTGACAAAATTTGGAGGCACAATTAGTCCCGGAAATTTGTCCCAAAGTTTTTGACCGGGACAAAATCGATCCCGAAATTTTGTGACAAAATTTGGAGGCACAATTAGTCCGGAAATTTGTCCCAAAGTTTTTGACCGGGACAAAATCGATCCCGAAATTTTGTGACAAAATTTGGAGGCACAATTAGTCCCGGAAATTTGTCCCAAAGTTTTTGACCGGGACAAAATCGATCCCGAAATTTTGTGACAAAATTTGGAGGCACAATTAGTCCCGGAAATTTGTCCCAAAGTTATTGACCGGGACAAAATCGATCCCGAAATTTTGTGACAAAATTTGGAGGCACAATTAGTCCCGGAAATTTGTCCCAAAGTTATTGACCGGGACAAAATCGATCCCGAAATTTTGTGACAAAATTTGGAGGCACAATTAGTCCCGGAAATTTGTCCCAAAGTTTTTGACCGGGACAAAATCGATCCCGAAATTTTGTGACATAATTTGGAGGCAAAATTAGTCCCGGAAATTTGTCCCAAAGCTTTTGACCGGGACAAAATCGATCCCGAAATTTTGTGACAAAATTTGGAGGCACAATTAGTCCCGGAAATTTGTCTCAAAGTTTTTGACAGGGGCAAAATCGATCCCGAAATTTTGTGACAAAATTTGGAGGCACAATTAGTCCCGGAAATTTGTCTCAAAGTTTTTGACAGGGGCAAAATCGATCCCGAAATTTTGTGACAAAATTTGGAGGCACAATTAGTCCCGGAAATTTGTCCCAAAGTTTTTGACCGGGACAAAATCGATCCCGAAATTTTGTGACAAAATTTGGAGGCACAATTAGTCCCGGAAATTTATCCCAAAGTTTTTGACCGGGACAAAATCGATCCCGAAATTTTGTGACAAAATTTGGAGGCACAATTAGTCCCTGAAATTTGTCCCAAAGTTTTTGGCCGGGACAAAATCGATCCCGAAATTTTGTGACAAAATTTGGAGGCACAATTAGTCCCGGAAATTTGTCCCAAAGTTTTTGACCGGGACAAAATCGATCCCGAAATTTTGTGACAAAATTTGGAGGCACAATTAGCCCCGGAAATTTGTCCCAAAGTTTTTGACCGGGACAAAATCGATCCCGAAACTTGTGACAAAATTTGGAGGCACAATTAGTCCCGGAAATTTGTCCCAAAGTTTTTGACCGGGACAAAATCGATCCCGAAATTTTGTGACAAAATTTGGAGGCACAATTAGTCCCGGAAATTTGTCCCAAAGTTTTTGACCGGGACAAAATCGATCCCGAAATTTTGTGACAAAATTTGGAGGCACAATTAGTCCCGGAAATTTGTCCCAAAGTTTTTGACCGGGACAAAATCGATCCCGAAATTTTGTGACAAAATTTGGAGGCACAATTAGTCCCGGAAATTTGTCCCAAAGTTTTTGACCGGGACAAAATCGATCCCGAAATTTTGTGACAAAATTTGGAGGCACAATTAGTCCCGGAAATTTGTCCCAAAGTTATTGACCGGGACAAAATCGATCCCGAAATTTTGTGACAAAATTTGGAGGCACAATTAGTCCCGGAAATTTGTCCCAAAGTTATTGACCGGGACAAAATCGATCCCGAAATTTTGTGACAAAATTTGGAGGCACAATTAGTCCCGGAAATTTGTCCCAAAGTTTTTGACCGGGACAAAATCGATCCCGAAATTTTGTGACATAATTTGGAGGCAAAATTAGTCCCGGAAATTTGTCCCAAAGCTTTTGACCGGGACAAAATCGATCCCGAAATTTTGTGACAAAATTTGGAGGCACAATTAGTCCCTGAAATTTGTCCCAAAGTTTTTGACCGGGACAAAATCGATCCCGAAATTTTGTGACAAAATTTGGAGGCACAATTAGTCCCGGAAATTTGTCCCAAAGTTATTGACCGGGACAAAATCGATCCCGAAATTTTGTGACAAAATTTGGAGGCACAATTAGTCCCGGAAATTTGTCCCAAAGTTTTTGACCGGGACAAAATCGATCCCGAAATTTTGTGACATAATTTGGAGGCAAAATTAGTCCCGGAAATTTGTCCCAAAGTTTTTGACCGGGACAAAATCGATCCCGAAATTTTGTGACAAAATTTGGAGGCACAATTAGTCCCGGAAATTTGTCCCAAAGTTTTTGACCGGGACAAAATCGATCCCGAAATTTTGTGACATAATTTGGAGGCAAAATTAGTCCCGGAAATTTGTCCCAAAGTTTTTGACCGGGACAAAATCGATCCCGAAATTTTGTGACAAAATTTGGAGGCACAATTAGTCCCGGAAATTTGTCCCAAAGTTTTTGACCGGGACAAAATCGATCCCGAAATTTTGTGACAAAATTTGGAGGCACAATTAGCCCCGGAAATTTGTCCCAAAGTTTTTGACCGGGACAAAATCGATCCCGAAACTTGTGACAAAATTTGGAGGCACAATTAGTCCCGGAAATTTGTCCCAAAGTTTTTGACCGGGACAAAATCGATCCCGAAATTTTGTGACAAAATTTGGAGGCACAATTAGTCCCGGAAATTTGTCTCAAAGTTTTTGACAGGGGCAAAATCGATCCCGAAATTTTGTGACAAAATTTAGAGGCACAATTAGTCCCGGAAATTTGTCCCAAAGTTTTTGACCGGGACAAAATCGATCCCGAAATTTTGTGACAAAATTTGGAGGCACAATTAGCCCCGGAAATTTGTCCCAAAGTTTTTGACCGGGACAAAATCGATCCCGAAACTTGTGACAAAATTTGGAGGCACAATTAGTCCCGGAAATTTGTCCCAAAGTTTTTGACCGGGACAAAATCGATCCCGAAATTTTGTGACAAAATTTGGAGGCACAATTAGCCCCGGAAATTTGTCCCAAAGTTTTTGACCGGGACAAAATCGATCCCGAAACTTGTGACAAAATTTGGAGGCACAATTAGTCCCGGAAATTTGTCCCAAAGTTTTTGACCGGGACAAAATCGATCCCGAAATTTTGTGACAAAATTTGGAGGCACAATTAGTCCCGGAAATTTGTCCCAAAGTTTTTGACCGGGACAAAATCGATCCCGAAATTTTGTGACAAAATTTGGAGGCACAATTAGTCCCGGAAATTTGTCCCAAAGTTTTTGACCGGGACAAAATCGATCCCGAAATTTTGTGACAAAATTTGGAGGCACAATTAGTCCCGGAAATTTGTCCCAAAGTTTTTGACCGGGACAAAATCGATCCCGAAATTTTGTGACAAAATTTGGAGGCACAATTAGTCCCGGAAATTTGTCCCAAAGTTATTGACCGGGACAAAATCGATCCCGAAATTTTGTGACAAAATTTGGAGGCACAATTAGTCCCGGAAATTTGTCCCAAAGTTATTGACCGGGACAAAATCGATCCCGAAATTTTGTGACAAAATTTGGAGGCACAATTAGTCCCGGAAATTTGTCCCAAAGTTTTTGACCGGGACAAAATCGATCCCGAAATTTTGTGACATAATTTGGAGGCAAAATTAGTCCCGGAAATTTGTCCCAAAGCTTTTGACCGGGACAAAATCGATCCCGAAATTTTGTGACAAAATTTGGAGGCACAATTAGTCCCTGAAATTTGTCCCAAAGTTTTTGACCGGGACAAAATCGATCCCGAAATTTTGTGACAAAATTTGGAGGCACAATTAGTCCCGGAAATTTGTCCCAAAGTTATTGACCGGGACAAAATCGATCCCGAAATTTTGTGACAAAATTTGGAGGCACAATTAGTCCCGGAAATTTGTCCCAAAGTTTTTGACCGGGACAAAATCGATCCCGAAATTTTGTGACATAATTTGGAGGCAAAATTAGTCCCGGAAATTTGTCCCAAAGTTTTTGACCGGGACAAAATCGATCCCGAAATTTTGTGACAAAATTTGGAGGCACAATTAGTCCCGGAAATTTGTCCCAAAGTTTTTGACCGGGACAAAATCGATCCCGAAATTTTGTGACATAATTTGGAGGCAAAATTAGTCCCGGAAATTTGTCCCAAAGTTTTTGACCGGGACAAAATCGATCCCGAAATTTTGTGACAAAATTTGGAGGCACAATTAGTCCCGGAAATTTGTCTCAAAGTTTTTGACAGGGGCAAAATCGATCCCGAAATTTTGTGACAAAATTTGGAGGCACAATTAGTCCCGGAAATTTGTCCCAAAGTTTTTGACCGGGACAAAATCGATCCCGAAATTTTGTGACATAATTTGGAGGCAAAATTAGTCCCGGAAATTTGTCCCAAAGTTTTTGACCGGGACAAAATCGATCCCGAAATTTTGTGACAAAATTTGGAGGCACAATTAGTCCCGGAAATTTGTCTCAAAGTTTTTGACAGGGGCAAAATCGATCCCGAAATTTTGTGACAAAATTTAGAGGCACAATTAGTCCCGGAAATTTGTCCCAAAGTTTTTGACCGGGACAAAATCGATCCCGAAATTTTGTGACAAAATTTGGAGGCACAATTAGCCCCGGAAATTTGTCCCAAAGTTTTTGACCGGGACAAAATCGATCCCGAAATTTTGTGACAAAATTTGGAGGCACAATTAGTCCCGGAAATTTATCCCAAAGTTTTTGACCGGGACAAAATCGATCCCGAAATTTTGTGACAAAATTTGGAGGCACAATTAGTCCCTGAAATTTGTCCCAAAGTTTTTGGCCGGGACAAAATCGATCCCGAAATTTTGTGACAAAATTTGGAGGCACAATTAGTCCCGGAAATTTGTCCCAAAGTTTTTGACCGGGACAAAATCGATCCCGAAATTTTGTGACAAAATTTGGAGGCACAATTAGCCCCGGAAATTTGTCCCAAAGTTTTTGACCGGGACAAAATCGATCCCGAAACTTGTGACAAAATTTGGAGGCACAATTAGTCCCGGAAATTTGTCCCAAAGTTTTTGACCGGGACAAAATCGATCCCGAAATTTTGTGACAAAATTTGGAGGCACAATTAGTCCCGGAAATTTGTCCCAAAGTTTTTGACCGGGACAAAATCGATCCCGAAATTTTGTGACAAAATTTGGAGGCACAATTAGTCCCGGAAATTTGTCCCAAAGTTTTTGACCGGGACAAAATCGATCCCGAAATTTTGTGACAAAATTTGGAGGCAAAATTAGTCCCGGAAATTTGTCCCAAAGTTTTTGCCCGGGACAAAATCGATCCCGAAATTTTGTGACAAAATTTGGAGGCACAATTAGTCCCTGAAATTTGTCCCAAAGTTTTTGACCGAGACAAAATCGATCCCGAAATTTTGTGGACATAATTTGGAGGCAAAATTAGTCCCGGAAATTTGTCCCAAAGTTTTTGACCGGGACAAAATCGATCACGAAATTCTGAAAAGTTTTGCGTATTCAGTGTAGTTTTGGTCCTTTAACGGGCTAAAGGATTTTTAAAAAATATGAAAAATGGTAAGATGTTTTTTTAATGCGAAAAAAACAATCATTCGCCAATAGAATGGCCATCGATTTGGCAAATGCATCTTCTGAGCGCCGCTTCCCCCTCTCCGCCGCATAAAATAACATTCTGCATAATTCAAAAAAGCGGTGCGGAGAGGTGGAAAGCGGCGCTCAAAAGGTTGACTGGCCAAATCGATGGTCATTGAATGGGAAAAGCGGGGGGGGGGGGAAGAGCCTATGCGATCCAATTTTAGCACTTTGTAATCCAACTTTAATCCAAAAAGAACGTAATTTTAAAACATAGTCCCAATTTAAATCCAAAAGAACCGTAATTTTAGAACATAGTCCCAATTTAAAGCCAAAAGAGCCGTAATTTTAGAACAGAGTCCCAATTTAAATCCAAAAGAACCGTAATTTTAGAACATAGTCCCAATTTAAAGCCAAAAGAGCCGTAATTTTAGAACAGAGTCCCAATTTAAATCCAAAAGAACCGTAATTTTAGAACATAGTCCCAATTTAAAGCCAAAAGAACCGTAATTTTAGAACATAGTCCCAATTTAAAGCCAAAAGAACCGCAATTTTAGAACATAGTCCCAATTTAAAGCCAAAAGAGCCGTAATTTTAGAACAGAGTCCCAATTTAAATCCAAAAGAACCGTAATTTTAGAACATAGTCCCAATTTAAAGCCAAAAGAACCGTAATTTTAAAACATAGTCCCAATTTAAATCCAAAAGAACCGTAATTTTAGAACATAGTACCAATTAAAATCCAAAAAGAGCATAATTTTAGAACATAGTCCCAATTTAAATCCAAAAGAACCGTAATTTTAGAACCTAGTCCCGAACCGTAATTTTTAAACATGTCCCAATTTAAATCCAAAAGAACCATAGTTAGAACATAGTCCCAATTTAAAGCCAAAAGAACCGTAATTTTAAAACATAGTCCCAATTTAAATCCAAAAGAACCGTAATTTTAGCATAGTCCCAATTTAAATCCAAAAGAACCGTAATTTTAGAACATAGTCCCAATTTAAAGCCAAAAGAACAGTAATTTTAAAACATAGTCCCATTTAAATCCAAAAGAACCGTAATTTTAGAACATAGTCCCAATTTAAAGCCAAAAGAACCGTAATTTTAAAACATAGTCCCAATTTAAAGCCAAAAGAGCCGTAATTTTAAACAGAGTCCCAATTTAAAGCCTTTAGAACAGAGTCCCAATTTAAATCCAAAAGAACCGTAATTTTAGAACATAGTCCCAATTTAAAGCCAAAAGAACTGCAATTTTAGAACATAGTCCCAATTTAAAGCCAAAAGAACCGTAATTTTAAAACATAGTCCCAATTTAAATCCAAAAGAACCGTAATTTTAGAACATAGTCCCAATTTAAAGCCAAAAGAACCGCAATTTTAGAACATAGTCCCAATTTAAAGCCAAAAGAGCCGTAATTTTAGAACAGAGTCCCAATTTAAAGCCAAAAGAACCGTAATTTTAAAACATAGTCCCAATTTAAAGCCAAAAGAACCGTAATTTTAAAACATAGTCCCAATTTAAATCCAAAAGAACCGTAATTTTAGAACAGAGTCCCAATTTAAAGCCAAAAGAACCGTAATTTTAAAACATAGTCCCAATTTAAATCCAAAAGAACCGTAATTTTAGAACATAGTCCCAATTTAAAGCCAAAAGAACCGCAATTTTAGAACATAGTCCCAATTTAAAGCCAAAAGAGCCGTAATTTTAGAACAGAGTCCCAATTTAAAGCCAAAAGAACCGTAATTTTAAAACATAGTCCCAATTTAAATCCAAAAGAACCGTAATTTTAGAACATAGTCCCAATTTAAAGCCAAAAGAACTGCAATTTTAGAACATAGTCCCAATTTAAAGCCAAAAGAACCGTAATTTTAAACATAGTCCCAATTTAAATCCAAAAGAACCGTAATTTTAGAACATAGTCCCAATTTAAAGCCAAAAGAACCGCAATTTTAGAACATAGTCCCAATTTAAAGCCAAAAGAGCCGTAATTTTAGAACAGAGTCCCAATTTAAAGCCAAAAGAACCGTAATTTTAAAACATAGTCCCAATTTAAAGCCAAAAGAGCCGTAATTTTAAACAGAGTCCCAATTTAAAGCCAAAAGAACCGCAATTTTAGAACATAGTCCCAATTTAAAGCCAAAAGAGCCGTAATTTTAGAACAGAGTCCCAATTTAAATCCAAAAGAACCGTAATTTTAGAACATAGTCCCAATTTAAAGCCAAAAGAGCCGTAATTTTAGAACATAGTCCCAATTTAAATCCAAAAGAACCGTAATTTTAGAACATAATCCCAATTTAAAGCCAAAAGAGCCGTAATTTTAGAACAGAGTCCCAATTTAAATCCAAAAGAACCGTAATTTTAGAACATAGTCCCAATTTAAAGCCAAAAGAGCCGTAATTTTAGAACAGAGTCCCAATTTAAATCCAAAAGAACCGTAATTTTAGAACATAGTCCCAATTTAAAGCCAAAAGAACCGTAATTTTAAAACATAGTCCCATTTAAATCCAAAAGAACCGTAATTTTAGAACATAGTCCCAATTTAAATCCAAAAGAACCGTAATTTTAGAACATAGTCCCAATTTAAAGCCAAAAGAACCGCAATTTTAGAACATAGTCCCAATTTAAAGCCAAAAGAACTGCAATTTTAGAACATAGTCCCAATTTAAAGCCAAAAGAACCGTAATTTTAAAACATAGTCCCAATTTAAATCCAAAAGAACCGTAATTTTAGAACATAGTCCCAATTTAAAGCCAAAAGAACCGCAATTTTAGAACATAGTCCCAATTTAAAGCCAAAAGAGCCGTAATTTTAGAACAGAGTCCCAATTTAAAGCCAAAAGAACCGTAATTTTAAAACATAGTCCCAATTTAAAGCCAAAAGAGCCGTAATTTTAAACAGAGTCCCAATTTAAAGCCAAAAGAGCCGTAATTTTAGAACAGAGTCCCAATTTAAAGCCAAAAGAACCGTAATTTTAAAACATAGTCCCAATTTAAAGCCAAAAGAGCCGTAATTTTAAACAGAGTCCCAATTTAAAGCCAAAAGAACCGTAATTTTAAAACATAGTCCCAATTTAAAGCCAAAAGAGCCGTAATTTTAAACAGAGTCCCAATTTAAATCCAAAAGAACCGTAATTTTAGAACATAGTCCCAATTTAAAGCCAAAAGAACCGCAATTTTAGAACAGAGTCCCAATTTAAAGCCAAAAGAACCGTAATTTTAAAACATAGTCCCAATTTAAAGCCAAAAGAGCCGTAATTTTAGAACAGAGTCCCAATTTAAATCCAAAAGAACCGTAATTTTAGAACATAGTCCCAATTTAAATCCAAAAGAACCGTAATTTTAGAACATAATCCCAATTTAAAGCCAAAAGAGCTACCATTGAAACGACATATTCCAACTTCCCCCCAACTCTCCCACACAATTCCCGGCCCTCCCCCAGCCATTAGACACTTTGTCACAAAACTTGTCGACACTTTGTCGTAGAGCAAAAATTTTTTCTTTTCTGGAATCAGCATGTAAAACTACACCCCCTTAACCCATTTAGGCTTAAACTTTTTTACCCTTCAAAAACATTCTGGGCTATATACTACTGCCGTTTTGGCCCAAACCGGTTTGAAGCTCGTACCGGCCTCAGCGCCATGAACCCCTTCAACTTTCGTGCTAGAGCCATGAACTTTTTTTTAAAAGACGCAGCAGCGCTTGCTCCATCTTTTCGTAAGGAACACTAAACAGCTGCACATTCGGCTTCAACACGCTCAAATCGAAAAACCGCAAAAAATCCACCACCTCAAAACTTCAAACCGGTTTTGCGCAAAATAAATGTTCATGCTGATTTAATTCTGCCAGGTTCAAAAGTTGCGCCTTGAGTTACTCTACAAAAAAGGTTTGGGGACCGAAGCGATCAGTTGCGTATTTAGTTGTCAGCAGAGCCCATTTATATCGGGCTACCCCCTATTTCCTTATATAAAGATAACTAGTGGAGATGTGGCATGCATGTGAATAGATAAAGGGCCGAGCCTAGCGGTTTTAGGGAACAAACAAATTTAAAAAATTTTTTT
Organism: Globodera pallida; assembly: GCA_020449905.1. Classification (NCBI taxonomy): domain Eukaryota; kingdom Metazoa; phylum Nematoda; class Chromadorea; order Rhabditida; family Heteroderidae; genus Globodera; species Globodera pallida. The sequence goes on along the minus strand of JAIXHY010000030.1, from coordinate 38,037 downwards.
TTTCCAATTTAATTTTTTTTCCGAGAACTTGCTCCGCGCGCTTCGCGCGCTCGCCCGCCCGCCAGTACTCCAGGGCGAGCCCCCTTCCCCTCTCTCCCCGGCCTTTTACACCGGGCAAGCCCCCTTCCCCTCTCTCCCCGGCTTTTTACACCGGCCAAGCCCCTTCCCCTCTCACCCCGGCCTTTTACACCAGCCAAGCCCCCTTCCCCTCTCTCCCCGGCTTTTTACACCGGTCAAGCCCCTTCCCCTCTCACCCCGGCCTTTTACACCAGCCAAGCCCCCTTCCCCTCTCTCCCCGGCCTTTTACACCGGCCAAGCCCCCTTCCCCTCTCTCCCCGGCTTTTTACACCGGCCAAGCCCCTTCCCCTCTCACCCCGGCCTTTTACACCAGCCAAGCCCCCTTCCCCTCTCTTCTCTGCCTTTTACACCGGGCAAGCCCCCTTCCCCTCTCTCCCCGGCTTTTTACACCGGCCAAGCCCCTTCCCCTCTCTCCCCGGCTTTTTACACCGGCCAAGCCCCTTCCCCTCTCACCCCGGCCTTTTACACCAGCCAAGCCCCCTTCCCCTCTCTTCTCTGCCTTTTACACCGGGCAAGCCCCCTTCCCCTCTCTCCCCGGCCTTTTACACCGGGCAAGCCCCCTTCCCCTCTCTCCCCGGCTTTTTACACCGGCCAAGCCCCTTCCCCTCTCACCCCGGCTTTTTACACCGGCCAAGCCCCTTCCCCCCTCTCCCCGGCTTTTTACACCGGGCAAGCCCCCTTCCCCTCTCTCCCCGGCCTTTTACACCGGCCAAGCCCCCTTCCCCTCTCTCCCCGGCTTTTTACACCGGCCAAGCCCCTTCCCCTCTCACCCCGGCCTTTTACACCAGCCAAGCCCCCTTCCCCTCTCTTCTCTGCCTTTTACACCGCGCAAGCCCCCTTCCCCTCTCTCCCCGGCCTTTTACACCGGGCAAGCCCCCTTTCCCTCTCTCCCCTGCCTTTACACCGGGCAAAACCCCTTTAGACACTTTGTCCACTTTTTCGACACTTTGTCTTACCGCTGAAACGACAGATTCCAACTGGTCCCAAACTCTCCCCCACAATTCCCATCCTCCCCCAGGCATTAGACACTTTGTCACATAACTTGGCGACACTTTGTCCTAGAGCAAAAATTTGTTCTTTTTTGTAATCAGCGTATCAAACTACCTCACATTAACCTATTTAGGCTTAAACCTTTCTCCTCGAAAATACTCTTGCACCTTATGCTACTGTTGATTCCCTCCAAACCGGTTTGAAGCTCGTACCGGCCTCAACGCCGTGCACGCCTTTAACTTCACGCTAGAGCCATGAATATTTTTTTAAAAGATGCAGCAGCGTATGCTCAATCTTTTTGTAAGCAACGCTCTACAGCTGCACATTCGGCTTCATCGTGCTCAAATTGAAGAACCACAAAAAATCCACCAAACAAAAACTTCAAACTGGTTTAGCGCAAAATAAATATGCATTCGCAAATTATTCTGCCAGGTTCAAAAGTTGCGCCTTGAGATCCTCTACAAAAAAGGTTCGGGGACCGAAGCGATCAGTTGCGAATTCGCTTGACGCAAAGCCCATATACAACGGGCTACCCCCTTTTTCAAAGGCATTTTGTATTTTTCCCGGAAAAAATAATTCAGAAAGGCATTTTTGTTTTTTTTCCGGAAAGAATTATTCTGAAAGGCATTATTATATTTTTCCCGGAAAGAATTATTCTGGATGGCATTATTGTATTTTTTCCGGAAAGAATTATTCTAAAAGGCATTATTATATTTTTTCCCGGAAAAAATCAAAAACAAATGACAAAAGGCATTTTGTATTTTTCCAAGCAAATTCTGGAAGGCATTATTGAATTTTTTCCAAAAGGAATCAAAAGCAAATTCAGAAAGGCATTATTGTGTTTTTTCGGAATGAATTCTTCTGAAAGGCATTATTGTATTTTTTCCGGAAAAAAAAAGAAAGAAAAAGGGGGGAGGGAACGGAGGAGAGAGGGGGAAGGGCAAAAGAGAAGAGGGATGGCGGAGAAAAAGGGGAAAATCGAAGGGATAAAAGAAAAAATGGCGGGTAAGGGGGGAGTTAAAAGGGGAAATGGAAGGGTTAAAGGGGAGGGGGGGGGGGTAAGGAATGAAATGAAAGTGTGTGATTTTTAGAATCTTGGTGCGGAGTGGGGGGGGGGGATGTGATAAAGGAGTTTGTGAGTTCATGAAGGGCTCAATTTAAATAATAGTGGTCATTTTTGTTTTTTTAAAGTCAAAGAATGTAGTGAGTGCATCATTCTTGTATCTCTCCGTGCACTCGCTCGGTCGCTACGCTACACTCGCTTCGCTCGCTCCGCTCCGCTCCCTCGCTCGCGCACGTCGATGATGGCTTAGTGGACTCAGTTGGATCTGTTGTAAGAATTGACCAAAAGCTGATATGTTCGCCTGGGTTTTCGCGAAAACCCAGGCGAATTTTGACGCTCACTTGGCAGCCTTTTACAACGGGCAAGGCCCCTTACCCCCCCTGTACCCCCGGGCGAGCCCCCTTACCCCCCTCCATAATTAATGAAAAGAAAACCACCGCCTACTAAAAAGAGGGAAGAGGAAGGGAGGAGAAGCAAAGGGCGAGGGGAGGAGGTAAAAGAGACAGGAAAAGGTGAGGGGAGAAAGGGGAGAGAAAAAAGAGCCGGGTGGTGGGGAAAGGGCAGGGAAAAGAAGGAAAGGGGAGGAAAGGAAAATAGAGGAGGTGAGAGGAGGGAAAAGGGGTAATGGAAGGGTTAAAGGAAAAAGAAGGGGTAAGGGAGGAGGGAAAAGGGTCGTGATCTTTAGAGTTTTGGTGCGGAGTGGGAAGGGGATGTGATAAGGGTGTTTGTGGGTTCAAGAAGGACTCAATTTAAATAATAGTGGTCATTTTTGTTTTTTTTTAAGTCAAAGAATGTAGTGAGTGCATCATTCTCACATCTCTCCGTGCACTCGCTCGGTCGCTACGCTACGCTCGCTTCGCTCGCTCCGCTCCGCTCCCTCGCTCGCGCACGTCGATGATGGCTTAGTGGACTCAGTTGGATCTGTTGTAAGAATTGACCAAAAGCTGATATGTTCGCCTGGGTTTTCGCTTCTGTGTTTTCAGCCGCCGTCTTGCGTCTGGGACGCGCTTCGCGCGTCCCAGACGCAAGACGGCGGCTGAAAACACAGAAGCGAAAACCCAGGCGAATTTTGTGCGCTCACTCGGCAGCCTTTTACAACGGGCAAGCCCCCTTCCACTCTCTCCACGGCCTTTTACACCGGGCGCAAGCCCCCTTCCCTCTCTCCCCGGCCTTTTACACCGGCCAAGCCTCCTTCCCCTCTCTTCTCTGCCTTTTACACCGGGCAAGCCCCCTTACCCCCTCCATATTCCGTGAACTCGCTCCGCGCGCTCGCCCCGCCCGGCTTTACCCCCGCTCGTTCCGCGCGCTTCGCGCGCGCCGCCCGCCTGCACAACGGGCAAAGCCCCTTACCCCCTTCCACATTCCGTGAACTCGCTCCGCGCGCTCGCCTGCCCGCATTTTCCCCTTTTAGACACTTTGTCCATTTTTTCGACACTTTGTCTTACCACTGAAACGACATATTCCAACTTTCCCCCAACTCTCCCCCACAATTCCCGCCCTCCCCCAGCCATTAGACACTTTGTCACAAAACTTGTCGACACTTTGTCCTAGAGCAAAAATTTTTTCTTTTCTGGAATCAGCATGTCAAACTACCCCAGCCTAACCTATTTAGGCTAAAACTTTTCTCCTCAAAAAACACTCTTGCACCTTATACTACTAACGGCCCCACCCAAACCGGTTTGAAGCTCGTACCGGCCTCAGCGCCCTGAACCCCTTCAACTTTGTGCTAGAGCCATGAAATTTTTTTTAAAAGATGCAGCAGCGCTTGCTCCATCTTTTTGTAACAAACACTAAACAGCTGCACATTCGGCTTCCGGGTGCTCAAATCGAAAAACCACAAAAAATCCACCAGCTCAAAACTTCAAACCGGTTTAGCGCAAAATAAATGTTCATTCCCAAGTTATTCTGCCAGGTACCAAAAGTTGCGCCGTGAGCTACTCTACAAAAAAGGTTCGGGGACCGAAGCGATCAGTTGCGTATTTCGTTGTCAGCAGAGCCCATTTATATCGGGCTACCCCCCTATTTCCTTATATAAGGATAACTAGTGGAGATGTGGCATGCGTGTGAATAGATAAAGGGCCGAGCCTAGCGGTTTTAGGGAACAAACAAATTTAAAAAAATTTTTTTTTTCCAATTTAATTTTTTTTCCGAGAACTTGCTCCGCGCGCTTCGCGCGCTCGCCCGCCCGCCAGTACTCCAGGGCGAGCCCCCTTCCCCTCTCTCCCCGGCCTTTTACACCGGGCAAGCCCCCTTCCCCTCTCTCCCCGGCTTTTTACACCGGCCAAGCCCCTTCCCCTCTCACCCCGGCCTTTTACACCAGCCAAGCCCCCTTCCCCTCTCTCCCCGGCCTTTTACACCGGCCAAGCCTCCTTCCCCTCTCTTCTCTGCCTTTTACACCGGGCAAGCCCCCTTACCCCCTCCATATTCCGTGAACTCGCTCCGCGCGCTCGCCCGCCCGGCTTTACCCCCGCTCGTTCCGCGCGCTTCGCGCGCGCCGCCCGCCTGCACAACGGGCAAAGCCCCTTACCCCCTTCCACATTCCGTGAACTCGCTCCGCGCGCTCGCCTGCCCGCATTTTCCCCTTTTAGACACTTTGTCCATTTTTTAGACACTTTGTCTTACCACTGAAACGTCATATTCCAACTTCCCCCCAACTCTCCCCCACAATTCCCGCCCTTCCCCAGCCATTAGACACTTTGTCACAAAACTTGTCGACACTTTGTCGTAGAACAAAAATTTTTTCTTTTCTGGAATCAGCATGTCAAACTACCCCAGCCTAACCTATTTAGGCTAAAACTTTTCTCCTCAAAAAACACTCTTGCACCTTATACTACTAACGGCCCCACCCGAACCGGTTTGAAGCTCGTACCGGCCTCAGCGCCCTGAACCCCTTCAACTTTGTGCTAGAGCCATGAAATTTTTTTTAAAAAGATGCAGCAGCGTTTGCTCCATCTTTTTGTAACAAACACTAAACAGCTGCACATTCGGCTTCCGGGTGCTCAAATCGAAAAACCACAAAAAATCCGACCAGCTCAAAACTTCAAACCGGTTTAGCGCAAAATAAATGTGCATTCGCAAATTATTCTGCCAGGACCAAAAGTTGCGCCGTGAGCTCCTCTACAAAAAAGGTTCGGGGACCGAAGCGATCAGTTGCGTATTTCGTTGTCAGCAGAGCCCATTTATATCGGGCTACCCCCTATTTCCTTATATAAGGATAACCAATTGTTAGAATATTTGTTGGCCAAAATAAAGGGTGCGACCATTTTTTAGATTGTTATAAACAAATGAATGAAAATCCAAAAATGTCGAAAATTGCTTTCAATAGTGACAACAAATTTTTTATTGATGTTTAAAAAAGCTGAATGATGATAAATTTTTAAAAATGTTAAACAATTATTTCGTAGACACATTTCAAGCAGCATTAAAATTATAATATTGTTATCAATAAATGAAATCCTATTTATAAATACACAATATGTAAAACTCTGGATTTCACAATCGTATTTTGAATCAAATATAATACTGAATAAAATGCAACCTAAATTATTAGATGTTAAAAAATAAATTATTTCTTTAAAATTTAAATTTTAAACCCATTTTCATTTTTTTGTACTTTAATTTGTAGTCTCAAAAGTATTCCCCCTCAACTTTTTGCTGGCGTCTCTAATTTTTCGACTCAATTTCATTTTAAATGCAATTTTTTTATATAAGTACTTAAAAATCGCCCAAATTTGATAAAATTAATTTTTTTAATTGTTAGCAAATATTTTAATTAAAACGTTTATAATGTTAAAAAAAATATTTTTTAGCATTCAATATTATCACGCAATCATTCATCTGAAAAGAAAAATTGTTTGCCAATGATTTAAAAAAAATAAAAATATTTTGACATAGCTTAAGTGTAACAAACAGATAAATAATAAAGTAAATTAAAGATTTAAATTGTTTGTCCGCTATTAATTGATAATAAAATATTATTAGTTTCCAAATTGATAAACCGATTAATATAAACAGCTTAAATAAACAGAGCCTGCTGGTTGCTCCATCCAACAAAATTGATCAAAAAAGTAAAAAAAAAAGATATTTTAGAAAAAAAAATCCATAAATTACAAAATTGCTGTCTTTTTTATAATAATATCATTTTAGTCTTTTGTCGTAACTATATTAGATTCCTGCTGTATCTCTTGCTACATTTTATAGCTGATTGTATAAACTAAAAACAAGATTTAACTAAATAAGAATTTAGCTAAACGACGCATGACATTAAATGTCGACTCATAAAATTAAATTTAATCAAATGATTATTTTAAAAATATAAACTTTGTTGTAAAAACTACTAAAAATCAAATTTAGAAATGAATTTTCAAATGAATCTTGAAAAGTACTAGTGGCAAAAATATTGCACGAAGGAAAATGAAATTTAAATTATCCAAAATTGTATAAATTATAAAGACATATAAGTCTAGGGTGTAAATTAATGAATAAAATGATTACAATTTTTAATAGCTGAATCGTGAGGCATTGGACCCAGAGAATTAGAATCAACATAGAGATGGCGGATTGAACATCGGGCAAATAGCAATTTTTAATATTAGAAAACAATAGATTATTGTTGTACCTGCAATTAATGAATTTTATTAAAATTCATTTAATAACCGAAAACATATAAAAAATTTAAAATTTGTCAGAAAAATGAAATAATACTTATTAAAAATATAAAATTTATATCGACTACCATTGTAATGCTGCAATTTTTAAATTCAATCAAAATCTACAAGTACTTGATCTAATTAAGTATTAAAATAAAATAAAAAAGAACTCAAAGGGAATCATTTAACATTAAAATCAAAACACCTATCATTTAAACCAGGTTCTGAAAAATCTAAATTTTTATAAATTGTTATTTAAATTATGCTTGATTCTGCAAGTTTATTGCATTCTTTGATCTAAGAATTTTTTAGCAGTTGCGCAGGAGCGAGCGTCTTGCATAATAAAGTCAGTCTCCATCTTCACCACCTCCGCAGGCTGCGTGGCGAATAAATAGTTATTTGCAATATATAAAGTTTTCTGCAGCCGTAATGATTACACAAAGAAGGATTCGATTAAATGTGTAGCCAAAATAATCACTAAAAAAGGTTAGATAGTAAATAAAGTGCTAGATTTAAGAGCGTAAACTCGTCAAAGTTTTTTTCGCGATATTTATTAATCTAAATTATTTTTGTGATACGGATTTTATAAATTCCATTTCTTGACTGGCAGAGTTTTTAGTCTTAAAAAAAGGCCATTTTTAGGGGTGCATTTTTTGGTTTCATTGCATTTTTCTTAAGGCTCCCGAAAAAGCCCAAAATAGTCACTTTAAATACTATTTTAGTCACCAAAGAATAAAAGACTAAAAATTTGGTTAAAAGTCGAACAGTGCACTTAAAACGCATGCTTGGAAGTAAGCGATTTGCAATCCTGCGCGACATTTTCTTGCACATTAATTTTATTTGATTTATGCCTTTTTCTATTCTTTGCTTCAAGTTACAGATTAAGTTATTAATAAATCGTTAATAGATAATTTTAAAATTTACAATTGTATTTTTAGAATAATTTTGTTTTAAAAATTTATTAAAATTGCTTTTTGTTTTCTATGATTCTCAAATAAGAATATTATATTAATATTTTGGTTATTTCTAAAAAAATCATGTGTTAATTTCTGTTATTATGTTAAAAGAATGATTCATAGTTGTTGAACATTTTTTTTTTGCTGTTTCTTTTTCTTTAGGTTTCATAAATTTATAGTTCAATTAACAAGTTTAGAATTTACCAATCAATTCATTAAAAGAAAAATTGCTTAAGTTTATTCTTGTTTGGCCTCAAACCCAAACTTGGTTTTGGTATCGATAGCCTTTATTGATTTATTGTTTAGATTTTGTTTTTCCGCATAATAAAAACGTATTATCAAATTACAAGCCTCTTCAATCATTTTCCATTTTATCCTTTATTATTTATTAGTGTCATTATATTATTCCAACACGAGCAAGTAGCAGCTAGCTTACGTAGTCGTTCTGTTGCGCTTGAAGAAGGCCACCATATTGAATTTTATTAATTTCAACTCTATACTTAAACTTTGTGTTTATAAACATACATTTTCTGTCTTTTGAATACTAAAACAAATGAATTTATATAATTATTCTGTTATTTAATTAAAGATACAATTAATTGTTCGTACTTTAACTTCCTCTCTTTCTAAACCCTCTTCCAAACATGAGAATTCGCTTTTTTAAAAAGAATGTTATAAATTATGCAATTTTAAAAAATAGCGAACCGAATCGAATTTTTTCACCATTTAGTCATATCCAAGTGTTGTTTATAAGCACTTATTTATAGCTATTGATTTTAATCATTAATAATATTTATTTATAAAATTAATCATTTATTTGGACAAATCTTAATATTAATCTTATTTCTGTTCCCTCCACCGGAACTGCGTATTCTCCCTTGCTGCGCTCGTTTTTTGAACATACCACCGACACTTTGTAATCCAGCCACTTAGTATAGTTACGTTTATCGCTTTTTTTAAAGTTTTAAATTTTTTCATGGCTAAATTGGTTTTTAGTTATTTATATAAGCAGTTTAATTTGTAATTTAAAATTAATAATTTGTGTAAATATTTTTTTACTTTGTTTTTTAAATAGAATTAAATAAACTTTTTGGCAGACTTGTAATATTTTTAATATCGTTATATATTTTTTTGCATATTAAGAAGTAATCTCTCTTGTTTGCTAAAAATTTTTTTGAGTTAATTTATGTGTCTTTGACAGCGAAAAAAGAGTGTTTATGTAATTTATATTTAAGTTTTTTTTAATTTTAGAAAAATAAATAAAATTAAATTTATATAAGTATTTATTGCCCATATTTCGAATTTGAAAAAAGTAATTTTGTTATGTAAATCTTGAAGTTTTGAATCGGGTAAAATTTTTGAAAATTAATTTGCTAGTAACTTTCTTTAAAAAATTGATAAATTCCTAAATTACTTTCAATTTTAGAAATCTTAAATACATATTTAAGCAAAAAATATTGTTTTTCTTTGCCATGAAGTTAATTGAAAGACACAAAAAACTATTTACACAATCGGGGGTTTAACCCCAGGCAACACATCACGCACCAGTAGGGCATTCAATAAAAAGAATAAAAAGAAATTTTGACTCGAGGACTCGAACATCAACAAAACGAACTTTTGGTTCTCAGTTTAACCACTGACCCACGTGATTTTGTGAATAAAGGTTGAAAAATTCAAATATATTACCAATTTTTCCATTCGGTACTTTATTCGGTACTCAAATTTTGTTCGCTCGGTACCTTCGGTACTCAGATTTTTGGTCGGTACTTTTCGGTAAAGTAACGAAAAAGTACCGGTACCGAATAGTACCGAAAAAATCCAAAAAGGTTCGGTCTGTACTTTTCGGTAAAGTACCGAAGCCTGAGTACCGAAAAGTACCGAAAAAGCGTCGGTACTTTCCCGTACCGACCGAATAATTTAACCTTGCTATCTTTAACAATGATTTTAAATTCGTACAATTTATGTTTAACACTATTTATTATTAAGATTATTTTGCTTTATAATATTCCCGTCAATAATCGCGTTTAAACCCAAGCAATTGCACTTTAAAAAGGAAATAGTATTTAAAGTGGAACTTTTTATTCAACTCGCCTAGCAATTTTATCAAAACGTAATTTCATAATTTTTTTTACGAATTTTAGAAAATCGAGTTCAGAGTGGTCGCTTATTGCTAATTTATTTGGTACCATTCTTATTGTTAGAATAATTGATTTGACCAATTTTTTTTATAAAGTTAAGCTTAAACGTTTTTAATTATTTTAATAGTTTGTTCTTCTAGTCTATCAAAGTGACAACAATTTTTTCCTTGCATGCGTCATCGTCATTTTGCTTATAGAGCTTTTATAAATAATTTTCTTAAGTAATAACTTTATTACTAGAAAATTAAATGTTAATTTAAGCTGGAATATTCCACAACAAAATTTCATCAAAAATTGGTGCGGCGTTTCTCGGTTAAAGTATAAAATATCTACTTTTTTTATTATTTTTTTTATTGGGGTTTAGTTTTTTTCCGATTGTAATAAGTTTTTTCCTATATATTTTACCAGTTAGCCTTGGTCATAAAATATGGATAAAAAATTGCAAAATGTGGACCAAATATGGACAAAAATTGCAAAATATGGACGAAATATGGATAAAAATGTTTTCATATATTGCAAAAAATGGGCAAGATTTCCTAATAGAAGTAATAAACGCAATAAAAAATTTTATATGCAAATTAAAGCCATTTCAAAATTTTTGAAAATGTGCGGAATTTTAAAATTTTATTTTTTTGTGGCAGAATTTTTAGTCGCGAAAGTCAATTTTTAGGGGTGCATTTTTAGAAAATTTTGAAAAAGTCGATCCTTAAGGGTGTATTTTTGTTTCTATTGCATTTTTGTTAAGGAATTGTTAAAAAATGGCGAAATATGGAAAAAATATGGAATATAGATAAAAATCAGGAAATATAGAAAATATGGATTAAAAATGGGCTCTAGAAGCTCCAACCAAAGCTAAAAACACTATTTCTGGCAGTGACAATATTTTTTGTCTAATCACAAATTAATAATAATGATTATTGAAGTAATATTGAAATGTAGTTTTAGTAAATTTAATAAAGCTTTTTCGTTATTTTTTTATTTTACAATCTCTCGGTTTTTAAGTATAATTCATATGCAGCCAAGAACTCAATATTTTATAATAGTGACAATTCTAAATCCTTATTGTATATTTACCATAATAATTAATATATTTCTTTATTTGCTATTTTTCTACATTCATTAAATTAAACTTCGTGTGCCATTAATGCATACAGGTGGGCCATTACATAGCTATTTGTCGCATTCACACTTTCCGCTAAGGCGCAAACGTCGCTTGGGCAGCACAATCTAAATTATTTTTGATAATGTTTTTTGATTGCTTTGCGATTCTACTTTTTCATCCGGGGTTGGTCATGTTATCATTTCATTTAGTTTTTGCTGAAACACTGAAAATTGATAAAAGCAATTTATCTGGTATATTTTTTCGTCATCTGCGATTTGGAAAAGTTTTGACCATTTTGCTTTTATTATTTAAGGCTAAAAATATTTAATTGAATTTACTTTTTTATTTTCATGGCCGATATCCGTTATCTTTACATGGCTCACAGCATATGAGAGTATTATTTATTGTAATAATTATTTCAGGTCTGTATGCGCAAGTGATCTTGTGCAAATTTATGACGTTCCCAAATCTGAGGGGTTTTGTGGTTTTTCAAAAGTACGGGAGGTTAAAAATCATTATTGCTATTTCGGACCACTTATCTTGATAGATTATTGGTGATAAATTTAATTGTTGGTTAATATTTATTAATGCAAGAATAAACTTGCTTTAATATAAAATTAGTTAAAATGCAATCAATTATTTATTTGTTGCTATGAACTCTTACGCCAGTGGTTTTTTTATTTTTTGCTTTTAATAATAAGGAATTTATTAAAACGTTTCAACCAATTGTTATTAATTTATTATATTATTGTTTTTTCTTAATAACAAAATCCGCCACTTTGGGCGTTTCGCAAAATCCGCCATGATGGGCGTTTCGCAAACTCCGCCATGATGGGCGTTTCGCAAACTCCGCCATGATGGGCGTTTCGCAAACTCCGCCATGATGGGCGTTTCGCAAAATCCGCCATGATGGGCGTTTCGCAAACTCCGCCATGATGGGCGTTTCGCAAACTCCGCCATGATGGGCGTTTCGCAAAATCCGCCATGATGGGCGTTTCGCAAAATCACTAAAAATATTATTACTTTTTAATATTAAAAAAGTATATAAAAATGAATATAATCTGCACTTAAGAATTTAAAGCGGTTTTTGAATCTGTTGAAATTTTTTTAAATTAAGGAAACCCGACTTTTTTTAAGTAACCCCAAAGCCGTCGAGAATAACTGGGGAAAATTTGGAGACTTAGGGGTTTGTTAGGCTTATGCCTAAGCCACCTTGCTGGGGTTCGTTAGGCTTAGGCTTAAACATTCGTACAAAAATAAAAAAGTTTGTAAAACATACAAAAAGCCTAGAATTTCCGATGCGCAGAAAACCATCGACAAAAATTTTATGCTCTCCATCAGAGTATTGGATTTTTTGAATTTTGTGGTGTTCAGCATTAATTTTAGATATAAATAAATATTTAAAAAAATTGTTTAAATTAAAATAAATGGCGGATTTTGCGAAACGCCCATAGTGGCGGATTTTGCGAAACGACTCAGCACGCAATCTAACCAACCGTCCATCCTAATATTCATCAAATACCTTTTTTTTGATATATTGATTTTTTTAGCCTTTTTGAAACATAAATATGTTTTCTGTGACATCTGATGCCCCGACTAAATTGCGATGCCAATTAAACTGTCGTTCAAGTAAACATGAAATGGGTTCATAAAAAAAGTAACGATTTCATCAAATAACACAGAAATAAATACTGATTAAAATATGTCTTAAAAGATTTGATATTATCAAAAATTTATATATTAAGAAAAATTTATAACTAAATACATAATAAAAGGTTGGAAATGATAGGTAACTGAAACTAAACAAAATTCGCCAGCGGGTTCAGCTATTATTTTAAGCCGATATAAAAATAAATTTTTTTGTAATAAGAAATTTTAAAAAACTTTTAAATTACTAATTTCTTAACATGGATCTATGATAATGCTCTGGTTAAAGTGAATTGCAAGAAAAACAAAATAACATTTAATTTGAAGCGCTTTGTAATTAAAAATTTTCGATTTTTGTCATTTTTATGAATTTAAATAATCCGATTTATTTAGGTAAAAAGTCTCACCAGTTTCATAGGTCAGATCAACGAACTTTGTTTTGTTCTTCGTTTTCATGTTGGCGGAAATGCCAATGTCCACGTTGGGTCCATCCGAACCAATCCAATTACTTTAAATATATTTTGTATATTAATGGCTTTTTTATTATTTAGAATTTTTAAATTTATTTTGCAATATTGGTATCGGCACGACCTTTGTCATAAAATAGTGTCTAATAGAAATGTTTAATATGCTTTTCTAATTATTTTGGTTATTAGGTTTTAAAATAATATATAATTATTTTAACATTTTTTTGAGGCTTGATCAGTCGAAGCACATTTTATTTGTAAAAATATTATCTGTTAATTACATAAATGATGTCAAAGCTTTCAAATGATGATACGCATTCATTATTTAAATTATTACTAAATAGTAAATTTCTAGATTTAAAAAAAGTCTGCTCAGTAGTGCTTTTTATTTTGCTTTTAAAACGCAGGGTTCCATTTAGTATTTTTTTTTAAATGTTATTTTTTATGATAATATAACGATTTTGTTATGCGTTGATTTCTTTTGGATATTTATTGCTAACTTTTTAAATAATTTAGGTAATTGAATAAAACATCCAAACTTTTCTTTAAAAGTTTTAAACATTTAATACGTAATATTTAATCTTTTAGTTAGTTCTCTTCGCATGGTTATTCAGTTCAATAAAAAAACATTGTAAATCTATTAAAAAATGAAAAAACTGAGCTTGCATTATATTAATGAATTAACAGCTGAAAAGATGTTTTTAACATGAAAATATAAATTCCCTTTTTTAATTGTGAAAAATTTATACGTGAAAACCTCCAAAATTCGTCTATTTTATTAGTTTATAAATTAATATGTAATAGAATTTTAAGAACTCGTTTTTTTTTTTTATTTTTGTATAGATTATTGGTCTTTATTTGTATTATGTATTTAATATTGTTAATTTTAATAATGCATTGCCAATCGAAGACATATGTTTATTTAAAATTTTAATGGAAGGTACAGTTTGAACATTAAAGTTAGTAACTCGCTCGATTAGATGCATACCAAATAATTGCATTTTCCGCTTTGTATTTCGAAGATATTTGGTAGGAAATAAAATAAATAAAAATAACATTAATAATAACGCCGAACACATCTTTCAAATATAATAAAATAATAATTATAGCAGCAAAAAAGTCTTAAATATTTAAAAAATTATCAACATGTTAAATTTATAGATTAGAAACAAACCTTAAATACCTTATTTACATTGATAAATTGTCCCAAAATTTTGAAACAAAAAATGTAACAAGAAGAAAAATTTCAAAAAAACTACAAAAATTAATTTGTAAAAAATAAAACAATTAATTTAACATGTGTGAAAAATAATCACATTTTCTTTTGAAAAAAGTCTAATTAATTTTAAATTAAAGAATAAAATTAAATACGTTTATGAATTAATTGTAACTTAGTGAGTAACAAAAAATATAAATTATTTATATGTCACAATATAGCATTACCAAATTTATTACCATAAAAACATAATCATTGTTATAATTATTAAAACGATAATTTTATTTATGGATTGTAACAAATAATAATTAAAATTTTACATCACAAAAGCAAATCTACGTTCCGCATCCAAGCAAAAATTGCTGACAATGTTTTATCAAGGAAAAAAGATTCTGGTTGGTAGCAAATCCCAACTACTCAAAAATTTATACAACGCAGCTTTCAAATAAAATTGTTACGAATAATTTGTTAATGTAAAAATTTTTGTTTACTAAGCATTAACAAATGTTTTGTACAAAGAAATACATCACAAATAATATACAAGGCAAAACAATATATATGAATTGAATGAATTTACAGAAAAGAAAAAAAACAATTTCATAATTCTTGAAATGGCAAGTTGCACAACAATTGTTCAAACAGCATGAATAAATTTTTTGAGACCTATAATTGAAACTGTGGATTTAAAAAAAAATAGCATTTAGCTTAAATTTAACTCACATTCATAAATTTTGTATACTGATGAAACTAAATATTTATTTACAGTTTTCCGAAATTCACTTTCGAAATAGAAAAATGTGCGCGACGCTTTTGAATAATAGTATATTAAATTTTATTTAATTACTTAAAAAATAAATGTTTGATAAATGAATTGCACAGTATTTTATTATTATATTTTTAAGTTCTTCGTTTCGATCATTGAATGCCAGCGATTGCACAACGGCAACCTAAACCTATTATTTACATTTTAAATGCAACAAAAACTCCAGAAAATAATAGTTGCTTAGTTTAAAAGACATAACCGTCGACGACGCTAAACCTAAAACCAAAAAAAATATATAATAATTAAAGTTTACGGCGAATAAAATAATAACCGGCTTAATTTCACGACAATGATTTAATTCTAAATAATTAATTTTAAAAAAACTGTTTTAAGTAAGCCATGCTGATATACCAAAAATGAGACAGAACCAAGAAATTTTAAAGAGCTAGACAAAACGGTTTTAAATAACTGCTTTGAACTCTATAGCGCCCTGAAAGAAACAACGCGTCGCTGAACAAGAAAAACGTATCCGCGAACAAGGACAAAGAATTAGCCATCAATCATTAGATAAAAGAACTATTGCAACTTTGGCTTTTTGTTAAAAATTAAATATAAAAGAACTTTTATCAAAAAATTTAAACGCATAACAATTTTTATAAAAATAAAATCGATTAGTATTTGAAACAAAAAGAAATTAAATAATGAATAAATAAGCTTGCTTTGCTTATGTGAATATGAAGAAACCATAAAATGTCTAAAATTAATTAAAAGTATCTAATAAAGAGCCATTTCAACTAATTTATTCTTATCATGAATAGAATTTTATTGAATCTTATAAATAGCAAACAACAAAAATTGTTCGCTCTGGTGTACCAGTACAACAGAATTATTAAACCCAAATAAAGACTAAAAACTTTAAATTGACAAATTAATTGCAAATAATTGTGTATATTAATAGATTTATAAAAATTATAATTAATTCAATACAAGAAAAACTAAATAAAATTTGCTATCAATTTAAACAGCATTTTGCTCACAGTATTAAAAGACTAAAATGAATCAATATCAATTTTATATCTTCTTTAAGTGAATGGTTCCCATATAAATGCTGGACATTTTGTCTTGTTGGTTGGGGCCCGAAAAAACTCATAACACGGCAAAATATTATTTTAAAAATTTAAAAGTTATATAACGTCTTTGCTGCAATTGCACGCTACCGCAAACAAGATCGAGCTGTCATTTTTACTTACATTAAAATATTGAATTTATATGTATTTTTATTTAAATTTGTTTTTAATGTGAATCTATTCAAATAACTTGCTTATTTTAATTATATTATGTGTTAATTTATTAAAGATATTATTAAATAAAGGACTTTAATTGCTAACTTAAAACACAAAAAAAAATATGAATATGTTGTTGAAAATATTATTCTGGCGTATTATTTAATCTGAACAAAGCAAAAAATATCAAACAACAACATTTTAAACATGAACAGGCTATCTTATGAAGTGATATAGCTTTATCTATCTTCTTGCATTAGCAAATGAATGATACAAGCACAAAATATCATAAATTCGTTGCGTTGGCTAACAATTACTAATTTTTTCAGTGCTATTTATTATAATTATTTATTCTATTAAAACAATGTCTAATTTTGAAATGGAATTACTAAGTAAGAACAAACAAAAAATTCAACTGATTAAGAGCTACTAAAAAAATAACATTTATATTCTTAACAAACATGAACTAAGAAAATAATTTTAAAATCAATTGAAACAAGAGTTAAGGTAAAAAAAAACTAAAAATTAGGAAAACGCATCGCACCAACTTGTTATTTTAATCATCCATATAATCAAATCTCAAATTTTTAAGTCGCATTAAAAAAAACTATAAACGAATTTTTTTGGTCATCCAAAGTTAAGGAAATTTTTATTTATACTTTTATTTAATTTATCTATCTAAACGTGCCGTATAACATTTACTCAACTGAGCCTCGACAAATTATAGTATTGGAAAGAAAAATATTTTTAAATTTATAAAAACTATTTTTAAAATGTTTAAACATAAAACAAAAAATAAAATAAAAGTTAAAAAAAATACAAAGACAAATTTAGCAAATTTGATTATATTTTATTGTTTAAATTTTAAAAATATATATTAAAAAATTACCAAAAGTTACCCAAACTTTAAAAAACCTTCCAAACAAAATTAATAATTTTCCTGATGATCTAAACTACATCAAAAATTTTTTTTTGCGTTATATTAATCAAAATGTATTTTTGTGAAAACAATTTTAAATCAAAAGCAATTCAGTCCACAAATTTTTCAAAAAGTTAAAAAATTATTTCATAAACAAATTTTACCCAAATTTTTCCTCCAGCTGTTCACTTTCTTTTTAAAAAAAATTGCGACCCAAAAAACAATCCTCTGCCGATTTATTCAAAGATAAAAATAACATTTTAAAATTTATAAGGAAATAATAAAATGATACCAATCAAATATAAATTAAAAAAAGTAAATTGAAACAACGGAAAATAACTTGCTTATTAATCAATTTTTATCATTTATAATAACAATTCGTAATGAGCATACAATTTACAAATACCTTTAAAATAAAAAATTAAAGTATAACTTAATTATGTAAATAAGCTTTTTTGTAAACATTACAAATTTTATTTAAATATAAAAAACTTTGTTTTCAACATAAATAAAATTAAAAAATTTAAAAAGTTTTATCTTAAAAAAAGAAACGGCAATTTAATTTAAAAAACACATAAATAACTCATGAAATTTAAAATGAAAAAACATATTTATCTAATAAAACAAATATGGACTTATCTTTTCGACAATTTACCAAGAATGAGCCGTGATAAAAATATCAGTTTAATAGTAAATGAAACATGCTAATAACATTTAATTTAATGGATGCGATGACTGAAAATGCGTTGTTGTCACGATGCAACTGCCAAAAAACAAAAAAAGTACGCAAGAATTTTATTTGAAAAAAAGATGACTCATGTTTTAAAAAAATTAAATATACCATTTATAAACTGATTAAATGGCAAATGACAAGGTAATAATACTTGCAACATCCGAATATAAAAATGCGTATTTTATTTTGAAAATCACAATTGCAACTTTATTCATGAAGGATAACTTTGTATTTAAATCCATTGACTTATGGCAAAAATCCTCCTTTTGTTAATCATTAAATGACAAATGATTTCAAGTACAAGTGGAAAACATTTTTTTTTGTTGCGGCACACGCTGACTCATGAATTTAGTGAAAACTAAATTTTTATATTAATTTTTAAAGTTTTTTGTTTTTTTTAAGCCTTGCGAATCGAAATGCGCATCTTTTCTCCATTATGCTTAATCTTCTCTTCCATTATTTTTATTAATGAGTTGATTAAAGTATATCAAGACAAAATATTATTTTTTTAGAAATTTATTTTAGTTTCATGATAGATTTCTTTTCAGTATATGAAAAAAAAAGAGAACCAGTTTGATTGTATGAATGATATTGTTTCCGATCGCATCAGTTCCTGCCCATAATCAATCATTTAACTTAAATTAATTTTTAGTTTTAAAAATACCAATTCTCAAATTACACCTTATTTTTTGAATTTTGCTTCTTTAGTGATCATATTTAAATTAAAATTATTATTTTTTTTAACAAGATTTCATCGTTTAATTTTAAATAGGGAATTTTATTCGACTTTCTCTTTTTAGTTGTAATATATTATTATTTTAATAGTTTGCGTTTTTTTCGAAAATAATTTTGGAATTTCTTATTAATATTTATAATGCTCGTACTTCACTCCTTGGCTAGATCTGGTTGTTTGCGTTGATTCCATGTGGTACCGCGAAAATAGTGGAATGTTACAGATAAATACTTAATAACTTAATTTAATTTAATTTATGGTAGTTCTCACCTTAAGTAGCTTTAATTTTACAAATATATCATGTAGTTTATATTCAAAAATAATTAGTTTTAATCATGAAATACTTTAGGTTTTTTTGGTTGTTTATTTTTATAATAATTGTTCGTGTTTCTGCTTATCCTTATTAAGAAAATTCTTACAAGATCACCAATTTTTTTATAAAAAAAACAATAAAATTCGTAATTTTTTCATAGATTTTCGGGGCTTTTAGGCGCCTATTTTGCTCTTTAACGAATATAAAAATAATTAAGGCAAAGTTTAAAAGGTAATTTAAAAATTAAATCTATTGGTGTTTGTCGCGCAATAGTTGGAATGTTAAATATACCCTAATATTTAAACATTTCACAACTAAATTAAATTAAATGGCATGGAAAGCAAAACCTAATATTTATATATATTTTTTTATGCGTTTTTCGAAACGAAGAATGCTGTTTTGAAATTGTCGAAAAACCAATTATCATACGGTTAAACACTCAATTTGAGATCATATATCTTTTATTTGTTAACAAATTCGCATTTTAAGAATTTTTATTAAACCCAAATATAATTGTTTTGTTAATGTTATTAATTTTTATAGCTTACAAAAATAACCTTAAATAAACAACGCAGAATTTGTTTTGAATCTTATTTTCAAATATCTTTAATTGATTTTGTTTTATTAGCAAAGTTATTATGTTGGGTGAGGTTTTAATTGGAATCGTAATGATGTGAAAATTTTCAATACCATTATTTTTTGCATATTTGTTTTTTTATACTGTACTTTTATTGCCAATTATAATTTTTAATTAATTATACATATAATATGACAAACTTTTTTTATTCATATCACTATCTAATTTTTTAATTTGATCTAATTATTTAAAATATAAATTTTACCTTATTCTGAGTTTTAGACTGGAGGCCCGGGTTTGAGTTTTGAAATTTTTATAACAAGAAATCATAAAATTCCATACAAATGTAAAAAAAAGGAGAAAAAGAAAAAGAATAAAAAAAAATCAACCAAAGTTGTCTGGACAAACACAAAATTTTTGTTTCCTTAAAATTTTCACTATTTGGGATTTTGAGTTTCCACCATCGAGTGCGTTAAAAGTTTGTAATTCCAAAGCATGTTATGTCTTCTAAAGCCAAACAAGAAGGCAATCCCGACGGCAGAGCCGGCACCTTCCTCAAAAGCCAAAAGAATTACAAAACATGCTCGCCAGAACCATCGGTCTTCACCAAAGGCTAGGCAACAGAAGAAATCATTCGTTACCGAATGCTTGTCATTGAAAGACTAATTTGATGCAACCTGCCAAATTCTTAACATTAAATATTTAAAAAATAATTCAAATTTTGTAAGAAAAAACATTAAACACTCTAGCTAGATACGAATGATATTTGTGCTTAACTTTAAAAGCGGTGATAAATTGAATGCTCAATCTTTTTAAATGGCAAATCCCTAGAAAAGAACCTTGGTAGTGCAACATCTTTTGAGCAAATATCTGATGCTGAAAATGTAAGAATTTAATTTAACTGTATAAATAAAACAATCACAAAAAAGTCTATATTAAACAAAAGGCAAGAAAAGTTACAAGTAAACTACCATTTTACATTTTTTATAGTTTTTTTTGGTGAGGTGAAAACCCTACTTGTGTTATAATAAAAACGGCAACAAAAATGTGAAATTTAATAATTTGAAAAATTTACTAGAATTTTAGACCACATTATAGTTAAAACATTACTCATTTTAATTTATGTGAAGAATTCATTATAAAAATAGCTTATGAACCTTTCGGACTAAATATAAATATTTCAACTAAACTTTTTGTCGTTTAAGCAAAATAATTAACTTAAGAATATGTAATCATCGCACTCTGCAGCTATATTAATTATCATTGAAAAATAAAGATACATTTTAAATTTAATTAAATTTAAAATAAAAAAATAACATTTTTATCTCAATCATTAAATAAAGAATAAAGGATTCATCTCTTCATAAGGAGGAACATCGACGATTTTAGCAGATAACAAATAAATAAAACCAATAACAAAATTGCAACAAAATATTATTAATTTAATTATCTAAAAGCAGCCCAAAAATTAATAATATTTATAAATAAATGAATAATTGGGAAAAATTTTTATTTACTATAATGCAAAGTGTAATTTCAAATAAATCAATTTTTTCTTCTTTTTTTTAGAACATCTTTTTAGAATATATTCATTAGAATTTGTGACAAAAAAATTAATTAATAGAGCAAAGAAACAAAACTTAAATAAATGATAAAAAATATATTACTAATTTACAATTCTGATAAAAGCAAAATGGGGAATTTAAAATAACAAATATACAGACTTAAAAAATATAAATCTACATAGAGAATAAAAAAAATCTGGACGCGAGCATACTATGAACCGGCAGCGCCTCATCGATCTCAACAAGAAGCTCCAACAGGTCATTTAATCAGTGAAGTATAAAGCCCTTAGTTTGTTACAAAAATTAATCAAAAATCCTTCGCAGCATTTGGTCAATTTTTTTGAAAAAAAGATTAAAATTGACTATTAATAAAAAACATTTAAAACTTTTTACTCATGCAGTTTTTGGTGTTATTATTGAAATTAAATGAAAATTTATTAAAAAAATGTTTTATTTAACAATTAAAAGTTCAAAATATTCTCTTTTAAACTAATAGTTATACGGAGCATCAAAATCTTAAAATTACCATATACAATTAAACTCAAAAATTAAACACTATAAAGTCTTTCAAATTGTCAAAAATAATAAAAATGGAAATAACATTTTCATTTTAAATAAGCAAACTTTTAAACTTTGTCGCAATAAAATATTTTATTATAAATATATAATCATTTAAACTTTATTGAGTTATACGAATTTTAGAGAATCAAGAAAATAGAGGAGAGATTTAATTTTAATAAATAATCTCAAACCGACCCACACCTGTTGTTTTATTTTATGTATACGTCTTGCCGATTCTATGGCATTTTATTGTTTGGCCATGTAGAATCAATTGATTCGTCCTTGAGGTGCAATTATTTGAAAAATATGTAAGATTTTTAAAATTCTTTAATTATGTTTGGTCATTACGTGAAGTACATTTATATATAACATTAAAATATTTTGATAACAAACAGTTCAATCAATTAAATTAGGGTTAAGCCCCGACCCCCGAACCCCAAGCTCAAAAAAGGGGTCGTCCCCGATCCCGACCCCGACATGGCCAACCCCGGCCTTCCCGACCCCGTCCCCGACCTTTTTTTGGGTCGGGGATCGGGGGTCACCCCTAAAGATTAGGGCTGCTCGAGAGTCTCGGTCTCGAGTCTCGAACCGAGAAATTTCTCGGTTTTTTTGGGTCTCGGTCTCGGTCAAATCTCTTCACAAATCGAGTTAAAAATTCAAAATTTTCTCGGCGGCGCCTATCGGCACCGCCACCCCCACCAAAAGTTAAGCAGAATTCGCAAAAAAATTTATTTTTTAAAAATTCTTACCCCGGCGGTTCCGATGGGCTGGACCTCGGACATAAAGCGTTCCAAAAATAAAAATGGAAATTTCAAATTTGTCGCGAAGTGTAAAACTATTTATTTAAAATTTTTGGAGCTTAAAATCAAAAATTTTCAGTGAATTAAAAAAAAAATTTAAAAAAAAGTCTCGATCTCGGGTCTCGAACCGAGAAATTTCTCGGTTTTTTTGGGTCTCGATCTCGGTCTCGAGTCTCGGGGTCATTTCTCGGTCTCGGTCTCGAGTCTCGGTGTCATTTCTCGGTCTCGGTCTCGACTCTCGAGTCTCGGTAAATTTCAAGTCTCGAGCAGCCCTACTAAAGATTGACTTTTTTGGGGAGCAATAAGTACTTTTGAAAATGTGATCCCTGATGATGAGTATCAAAATAATCGAACAAATGGAAGCCATCGCGCGTTTGATTGTTCTGATTGCACTCTTCGTCGCGCCGAACTACGCATACCTTCCCAACCTTCTTACAAATCCGCGGCTTCCACCGGAACACCTATGCAAAGAACCGGGCAAATGTGAGGTTGACCCTCATAGTCAGTGTATATTGGCGTGTGGACCGAATACAGACCGTTCCGAATACAGACCAGAACAATAACTGACTTTAAATTTAACCGATTCAATCTTTCGAAAGCTCTTGTCGAGATGAAGCTATTGTTAGGCTAAAGTTTTGCAATTGGGGACAAGTTTCAAATAAGTTAAGCCAGAATACTTTATAAAATTCAAAATATCGATTTTTGTTGGTTTTAGCCATAACATTTACTTGGTATGTATTCGGACCGGGTTGGATTCGAACTCAAGACTTTGTTTGTCGAAAGTTAACACATGCAATGTACAAAATAAGTCAAGAGTGAATGCTTATTTTTAAATTTATTTTTAAAAATTTGTATTGCGGTGCCCAACTTCATGACTTTCAAAAAAAATTACACACATCACTGATGCGCATTATAATTTTTTAAATGTTATTAATTATTTTTAATGATAGGGTTCGCGTGCAAAAGTGGAGTTTTTGACAAGCATGGTTATGGTGGAACTCACCTTCGCAAATGCAAAGGAGGAGTGTATTGTTTTGCGATGAGTTACAAAATTGGTACATTTTTGTGTAATTTATTCAGCTATTAAATTACGATTTAGTCCCATGGTACTTTCAGTCGTATAACCCCCGCCCAAAAATTTCTTATTTTAACATTTTTGGAGGTAATTGACTCGAGAAACATGAAAATGACATTATTGTAGAAGTTGCATATTAAGTCGGTTCTAAAATCTACGATTTTTGAAAAATAAAGAATACTTTATTAGTGTTTGCAAAAACAAGGCTATGGAATCGTTCAATTTGAAATCATGGATTGGCCGCCAATGCATCACTTCTGAAGAAGCAATATGGGAAATGAAATTGTGAGGGAACGATTGAAATGATAAAAAAATTTTCTTTTATTACTGAATTTTAATTGATCTAGTTACCTATTTAATCTTTTTTATTAGGTTTTCTCGTTAATTACAAAATTCATTTTAGATACCTAATTCATTCATAATATTTTTTTTAAATTTCGTCTTTCTTTTTTTAATGGTATAAAAACCTTATATTTGTCCACAATTTAAACAAAACAAAAAAATTATTATTTATTAACCTCCACTTGGATTTTTCATATCCGTCCCATTTTTGAAATTCTGTATCTGTATCCATCCATATCCGGATATATACTCGGATATCCGGACATCCGGATAAAAGACAACTTTTTATGTTGTCATTATTAAATTTGTTTTGCAAAATATAGAGTAGAGGCGATCAGGCTTAAGATTGAAATTTCTGACTGAATTTCCCTTTTTGTGCCTGAAATTTTTCTCTTATTCTTTTTAAAATTACAATTGTTGCCCATTGTCCCGGTTTTTTGAGCAGGGTTAAAAACAATTTTTCTTATTATAAAATCCGCTTTCTTTTTTTGACCACGATTTTTTTTAAATCCAAGGCGCCGCTCTACTCTAGGACAAAGTCAAATTAGGAAAATGCATCAGATTTAGAAAAAATGGTATGGAATAAATTTCATATAAGCACGGGCTTCGGCATCGGATCATTCTCGTTTGAAACATGGCGAGACTTGAACATGGGCTAAAGTGTAGTTTACGGGGAGTTTTTTTAGAATTTGATAAATCATGCATGAATGGACTCCTCACGGCATTTAATGCATTAATTTGAAAAATAAATTTGCGCGGAACCAATTTAAGGTCGAGATTTTTATTTTTGATTTTTGTTGCAAACAGGGTTTGACGAGAGAAGACCAGAAATAGCATTCATTTCGAAATTGTATTAGATTGTCTTTTTAGTCAATATAAATCAATATTTCGTGCTTTT
Source organism: Globodera pallida (assembly GCA_020449905.1). Lineage (NCBI taxonomy): Eukaryota > Metazoa > Nematoda > Chromadorea > Rhabditida > Heteroderidae > Globodera > Globodera pallida. The sequence continues at coordinate 13,169 of JAIXHY010000030.1, read as the reverse complement.
TGTAATATGAATACGCTCGCATAAATCAAACCCTGTATTTTTATATACAGGAACAGCCTCGGGATGGTCAGGAACAGGGATGTGCTCTGGTCCTTTTTAAAAACCAGAAACCAGAAATCAGAATTCTGGTTGCATAAAAAAAAACCAGAAACCAGAAATCAGAATTCTGGTGCCCATTTTAAAAATCAGAAACCAGAAAACAGAATTCTGGTGCCCAAAACGACCAGAAATTCTGGTAAATCAGAAAATCAGAACAGAATTTTTTTTAAATTCTACAAATTTTTTTTTTCAAAATCTTAAAGTTTGGAGCAATCATAAATATCTTACCAAAAAAAAATTTGGGTGGGTGGTAAGCCAAAAACGTCGATTTTTAGAGTGTTTTTTTTTTTTTCGATTTTCGAATTTTTTGAAAAACTGCTTCACTTCTGTTGGGGTGTGGGTCGGCGGTGCCGATAGGCGCCGCCGAGAAAATTTTGAATTTTTGACTCAATTTGTTAAGGGATTTGCAACCAAAATTTACTAAATATGGTACTTTTTTTTGAAGGTTTTTACGAATGGGAGGGGCCGGCGGGGGAACTTTTTTTTGAAAATTTAACAAGATTAGTTAAGAAAATTGGTCCAAAATTTCGTAATTTGGCCGGTTTTCCATTGAAAAAGTCTGAAAATATTAAAAAAATCAAACAATTTCTTCCAAAACTAACCGTTTTCTTAAGAAAATTTGATCAAAAAATGGCATAATGTTTATGCCAAATTTGATAATGAAATGTATAAATTTCTGATTTTTTTCTGGTTTTTTCTCGAAAAAATCAGAAATCAGAAAACAGAATTCTGGTGCCCATTTTAAAAATCAGAAACCAGAAAAAAGAATTCTGGTGCCCAAAATGACCAGAAATTCTGGTAAATCAGAAAATCAGAACAGAACAGAGCACATCCCTGGTCAGGAACAGATTTTTGTTTTTTTACGTACAAAAAATCTTTGAATTAATTGTACAAGTCAGTGTTTTTTCAGGATTCCGCGGGATTTAGCTTTAGTCGGGATCCCGCGGGATTTAGCTTTAACCGGGATCCCGGAGGATTTAGCTTTTGCCAGATCCCGCGAGATTTAGCCGGGATCCGTATCTCAAAAAATCGCGTAGTCCGGTCTCTGATAGGCACATACATGCCTTTCAAAATGTTGAAAATGTTTAAATGTAGCAGCAATTCAATTCAAATAAATATATTTTCGATTTATAAAAATAGAGTAGGCGGGACCGGGACTGGTACTGAAGTCTCTAATTTTAAGACTGAATTTTCCCTTTATTAAATCCCGGTTTTTTTCAAAATGTCAAATCTTTGTTTTTGACCATTAGTCTCGTGTTTTTTGACCGGGATTTGATTAATTTCCGCCCTTATAAAATTCCGGTTTTTTAATTTTCTCAACCCCGGTTTTCCCCAAAAATTCCGGTCCCCGCCTACTCTACTTAAAAAGAGATAGCGCAAAAATGACCACCTGCTGATATGGGAAATAAGCACACATAATGTACAGATGATTGAAACAAGCACCGTTTGTTGATGCTCTGGCGGACACTTTCTGCAAATATTTAGCGTTTTGGTACTTTCCTGTTTTGCGACCCCCTCCCTAAGTTTGCTGGAAACATCATACTTATATGGGGCATTTAAGGTTTGTTTTGGATAAAAAAACCACTCTAAGCCTGACACATGAATCTGAAAAAATTTTGCGCATAAGCAACTATGAAGTGGCTCCTCAAAGTTTGCAAAACCATAGCGGGCACCCTGTTTGTCAAAATTTGTAAAAAAAATTTTATTCTAAAATTGTATAAAAAATGTTATTTTGATGCACTGATTACGAATGTTTTAATAAAAATAAAATTTGAGAATTTAAAGCGCTTTATAAATCGAATCATGAATGTTGTCAGATCAATAAAATTTGTCATATTCGTGATCAGCAACCTTGAATACACCATATATGATGTTTTAGTAGACTTGGGAAAGGGGTCGCAAAACAGGAAAGTACCGTTTTTTGTATTTGCTTTAAAATGACAATTTAAAATGTCCATGACCAAATTTTTATAAAGTAAAAAAGAGTACCTTCAATCCACAATCGCAATACAACCGGAGTTGAGAAGATGACCAAGTAAAATCTGGGTTTCTAGAATGGTTGGCTTAGAGGAAGATATTGAGTAATTTTTAAAAAAATCTGATAAATTTCGTTTGAAATTTTTTTCCTAAGTACCAAAAAATATTGTGGTATCAGTCCCGGTTTTCGAAAACTCCCGGTCAATTTTAAATTAAAATCCCATCGCCATTTAGAAAATTGATTTGGGTTCGGAATTGCCCCCCCTGCCCCATTCCAACATACTTATAGTCATCACAACAGTTGTCAAGTTCGTCTGAAGCATATAAAGAATAATTAAAGAATGCCTAATAATAATTACTTTCGAAATCCTGACAGTAAGGCATCAATTTTTGGTCCAAATTTAACTTAAATTTAAAAAAAAAGGCAAAAATGCTGTTTGTTATGTTACTACCAGTCGGCCCGGGTAACACTTTTGACCCAAAGTGGCCGTTGTCACGGTGGTCACCTTAATTTCGCCTTTTGCTTTCTAAATTTAATTATTAGTGAAGAAAACGCAAAAATTAGAGTTTAATAAACGGTTAAATTTTATATATTAATGTTTAATATTTGGCATTTAAATAATGCATTAATTCTAAAAGCAACTGGTAAGGAAATAGATTATAACCTGTTGTTCCCCGCAAATAATGTACAGATGATTGAGACAAGGACTTTCTTTTGGTGCTTTGGCGGGTAATTTCTGCAAATATTTTAAGCTTTTTTAAGTATTTGCTTTAAAATCAATAGGGAATAAAATTAATAATATAAAAGGATTCAAATTTTTATATGTAAACTAAAAAAGGTACCTCCAACAAACATTTGCAAAACTTTTGGTTGCAATCAAAGTCAAAAAATGTTTTGTTGCCCACATAGCTGTAATCCGTTAAATTGCCGTTTTCGCTCACAACACAACTGTAATGCGCTAAATTACATTTTGACTGAAAATTAGTGTTCGGCATCGCACAGATTCCGGTCAGATTTCCAGGATTCGGATTCTGGGTTTTTTGTTAATTTTGATCATTTTGGAATTCAAAAGTAGGCCAAAAAATCCTGTTTTCTAGAACTGAGCTGGAAAATTTTGTTTGAATTTCTTCATTGCCAGTCCCGGTTTTCCTGGTACCAAAAAATATTTTGTACCAACTAGCCTGCAGGGTGTCTTTCGTGTTAACGAAAAATACGGAACACGGTAGACGGAACACCCAAAATTTGGAATTTTACGAAATACGGGACGGAAGACATTCCTGGTACCGATCCCGCGCTTTCGAAGTCCCGAAAATCTTTTTAAATTTAAAAACACATCGCCATTTAGGTCTGAGCTCGGAACTTAGAGTTGCCGAACACTTAAAACGCCCCATTCTGACATACTCATAATTATCACAACAGTTGTTAATTTCGTCTGAATTTCATATTTAAAATAATTAAAGAATGTCCAATAATAATAATACTTCTAAAATCCTGACACTGGGGCAACAAATACGCCTCGAGCATCTTAATAAAAAAAAATGAAAAAATGCTGTCTTTTATATTTGCACCGATGTGTGGGGCTGGTCACAAATGAATGATTTGTCCAAAGTGTCCGTTGTCGCGGTGATTGCATTCATTTCGAATAGTGTTTTCTAAATTTTATTTATTAGTAAAGAACACTCAACAAACTGGAGTTTGATCTTACTTATAAGCGGTTAAAAAAATTGGTAAATTGGCATTTAACAAAAGATTTCCCCGTATTTTTTTTAGGTGTATTTCTCCTACGCTCTTGTAATCAAATTTAAGATAATTTGGACCTTCATCTTGCACCATTCCGTCCCGTTTTGTCCGATGGCAGATAAAAGGTCCAGTGCCAAAACGCGAAGTGTCATTCCATCGAAATCGTCCATAAACGCCCCCAAGTGCAGCTCCATTTCAAAGTCTTTTTCGAGCAGCCCGTCAGCTGATAATTTGCCAAATTAAATTACACTAATTTTGCATTAAACCGTTGGAGAAGATTTGAATTGCCGTATTTTTTGCCGTTTCGTTGATAAATTCGTTGCCAAAAAAGCCTTCAAAGCGAAGGCTAAAATATGGACACATTTTGATCATTTTGGCATAAATTCACTCGCCTCGACTCGAACGCGACCTTTCCGTCACTCATTTTGCCGAGAATCAGAGCGTGCCATCCTTCACTTTCCATCACTTCGGCACATTCTGCAAAAAGCCCCTCCCTATTCATTCCGATTTTTGATCGAAAGCGCCGTGCGACTTTTGAATTTTGGCTAGTTGAAAATTTGCTTTTGTAGCAAAGCAAAAGTCTTAAAAAATTTAATTATTTAAATTATTTTATAAATATTTATGCCTTTCGCAGTCATTTTCCAAAATAATCGGTCCATTTTTTTCAACATTGCACACATTCCAATGATCCACACCCGAAGAATTCCTAAATTCGAATATAATTTATTAAATTAATTATATTTTCTCATAAATTACCTTTCGGCTGCAGCAAATGCATTCAAGGCAATTAAAAGGAAAAAGACGTTTATTATTAGCAATTTCATTTGCTAAAATAATTCAATTATTTATTTATATTTTTATTCAATTTTAAGGAAAATAACGTTTTGTTAAATGATTGCCAAATATTGGATGAAAGCGTTCATCGGAGGCCGTTGTTGGGAACACGTCGGACAAGGTCCGCTCTCATTCGGTGAACTGTGACGTGTAATTATTAGTCACCGCTTTTGCTGATTATATATATGTAGAGACTCAAAAAATTCACATTCGAAAAATTTTTGTACATTTTTTAAAATTTTTTGATTATTCAATAATTTATGGCTGTTAAAACTATATTTAAAAATTTCAATTACCAAATGAATTAATATTCACTTGAAGCGATATGATCTTTTAATTTAAAAATGAAAACATGAATTGAAAATTATACGTAACAAATCAGCGCTGAATGAGCCGAAACTTAACTTTTTGCTGAGAAACAATTCAGGTTTACACAAACTGGAGTGCCAATTTATTACGATCTTTACGCAATTTATTGATTTTGTATTTGAGAAAGTGTAACTCGGCGTTGCAATCACTTTGCCAGATTATCATCCACGAAGTGCTGAAGATCTCCAATATAATTTTGGAGAGCTGAGTAAAATATAAAATCTAAATTACATCTCTCGAATAAATTATAAATTCTCGCTATATCATTTTAATGTTTTTGATAAATTTAAATATAACGCTTTTAAATTAATGAAGAAGTGTTTTTGAACTGATACCCGTAAAATCACAATAAAGCAAGATTTGTTTAAATTCTAAACTTGCAAAGAAAGCGCAAGTGTACCAACCAACAAGGACGCAACAAAAGAGGACGCAATTTTATTCATTATGATTTGTTTAATGTCAAAAACAAAATACTGATTAATAAAAATCAAAAAAATAATATTATAAATTAATCAACAAAGCTTAAAATCAATAATAAAAAAATTAATTATAAATTCCAAAATAAGTAACAAATAAAATACAATTAAAATTTTAAAACCACAGAAAATATGATTTGAAGATTTGAGATTTGCGTCAATGAATAAGATACAACGATTATTTTAAAATATTTGTTAAAAAAAATAATTCTTTTTTGTTGGATGGCCTTTTTAAATTTAATAATATTAATTTAAAGGCTAAAAATACCAACTTATTGAGTAAAAAAGTATGTCCTTTAATATAAATGTAAATATTTTTAGACAAGATTCATGCAGAACAAAAGATACTAATTGTTTTAAACTTTTGGCAAATACACTTTAATTAAAATTGATGATTGCATGTTAAAATATGATTTGTTATATCGATAATTTATATTTTACTCATCATTTTCCTGTTGATAGTGACTATGTGCTCAAAATTATATTGCTATTATACGCTTTTGGTTCTTGATATCATCTTTAACCTTCTAAATATATAATAAAAGCAAAACTTCGGTTATAAAATGCCTTAAAAAAGCATGCAACCCAAGATAAGAGACAGACAATTAAATAATGTAAATCATCAAATATTTGTAATCTATATAAAGCAATAAATTGCTAGTAGTAGAGTTTAATATATTTGTACAAAAAACAGATTGTCATTTATCTTAAAAACAATTTCATAAATTACTCTTGCATCAAAAATAAAATAATAAGCTATAAAAAAAATTTAAACACCATTTAAAATTGACTCTTGAAAGAATTACTGGGTTGTTAATTAAACATTATAAAACTTAATGTACTATCTATCATAAATTAAATTATTGAAAAAAGAGCTGCGTCGTTCAACGCGATCAATTATTCAAAGCCACAACGAAATCCCGTTACTTGGTGTCCCACGTTTGGGCTGGTCGCTCCACTATACCTGTTTTTTTTATATTACAAATATTAATAATTAGATTTCTGTTATATTTACGATTTTCAATTCTTTATTATCATTTATAATGTTTTGAATTTTATTTATTTTTTGATAAATTAAATTTCCAAAATGATGAATATGGTAACTTTGGCATGAAGTTACCCTGGGTTTTTAAAAAAAAGCTTTTAATCCCTACCCAGAATTAGAGGGCAACAGACATTCTGACATCATGATGAAATCAAAAAAGTATGATGAAAAACAAAATCAAACAAAGTAAATTTATAAAATCTTTTAAAAATAAACGAAGTTAAACAACAGGTATGCTAGTGAAAAAGGCATGACCAAGAATTCTTATGACACTTAATTTTGTCAATCTAATAGAAAAAAATATATTTAATAATTAATATACAGAAGTAAATAATAAATTAAATCAAGAACGTATATATAATACTTTTGAGTTAATTATCAGTATGTTTTCATTTAATAAATTTTAAATTAAAATAAGGCTTCATAAAAAAAAAGTTTGATTTGTATGTTTTAAAATTTTGTTAATTTTGTTCAAAAATCTCTTAATAATTTTCAGAATTTAAAGGCCCTTTTGATTTTCCTGCAATTTCGAGAATTTTTCATTTTTGAAAATTCTCGAACTCTTTACAAACCACACTTAGACCCGTTCGAAAATTTTCCAATTAAATTGAATATTATTTTTATGTCTGTCAAAGGATTCTAAAATAAAAATAAAAATAAAAAGCTTTACTAATGAATAGAAAATATTGAATTAAATAGAATGAAATGAATAAAACAAAGGCAAAAAAGGCGTTCCAAAAAGATAAATCATTTGACGTTAAATAAAGTAAGTACAAAACGAACGGTTGAAATAACAAAAATTGGACGAATAAATGTCGTATAATAAATGATATTAAATTTGACAAAATGATTAATCAAAAGAAAGAAAAAAAGAAATAAATCAAATTTTTAAGAAAATGGTCTGAAAAGAATAAAAGTTTAGGAAATAAAACAAAATAACATTTATGACAATTGACGTTCAGCTTATGTAATGCCGTAGCAACATATCTTTTTGAAATTAAAAAATTCAATATTAAATTCATCATAACTGATCTATCACGATGTTAGAGACTGCCAACACCAACAGTAAGTGCAGAGGCGAGCGAATCAACTCTGTCTCAAAACAAACTGAGGCCGCTTGCGATAAAACATTAATTGTAAAAGAGGGAAAAATTAAATCATTATAAAAGTGATATCAACATTTTGAATAATAATAAATTTACTTCTTCATTAAAAAGCCATGAATAATAACGCCTGCTTGCACAAAGAACGGATAGATTACTTAAATATTAAAAAAAATTCTTATAATTAAAAAAGCATTACTCAAATTATAAAAATTTATATTTGCCCAAAATGACCATCTTGAAAATGAATAAAGTGAAAAAACGAAAGGAGACATTCTTAAATCGCCTTGAAACGAAAATTTTTTAAAGAAAAACAACTTCGTATTAATATTTACAAATTTTAAAAGCGAAGTTTATGACGAAGTGCAACCAATGGGAAAAACGTGGTGAATTAATAATATAAAAAGTTTAAAAAAAATTAGAATATTTGCAAAATCAGATTTAATATTTGTTTTACATCTTGGTTGGCATACATTTGAAAAAATAAATTAAAAATATACTTAAAAAGATTAATATTAACGTAAGATAAGCAATGAAAAGTAATATTTTTCATTTTTTTTAAACAAATATGCTTTTCTAAAGGAAATATCCAATTAAAAGTGAATTATAATTTAATAAAGGAATAAAGAATGCTGTCACTCCATCGTGTTTATCTTCCTACATGAGTTATTTTTAAGATAGCTTCTTGTTTTATGTATTAATGAGTTGATTAAAATTATGATTTATTTGTAACCGTTTTTGATGTTTTAAACAAAAATATATATATTTAAATTAATCAACTTTGATTCCATTTTTATGCTCAGCAACAATTTTGAAGACTTTGACATTTTTACTATTAATGTTCGCACTGAACTCTCGAATCTTAAATCATGACTGTCTATTCTCTGCAAAACCGCGTTTACAAACATTAAAACTTTATTCATAATTATAAAGATTTGAATATTGCTAACATTTAGAATGATAAAACTTAGTAAAGCGTTTCTCCTTTGTTCACGGTACAAGCGTCATGTTGTAAAAATAAAAAGAGAATGATAGTTTTTATCCTTAACGTTGCTACAAAAAAAAATGTGAGCATTTTTAAAAATACTAAAAACAAATCCGAGGAAGTTCCATAATTATGGTTATTTAAATAAACGGAGTTATTACTGAAACCCTGCATGTGCATTGTTTTAAAATTTGGCGTTTGCGTCTTATCAGCTTTGCGCATTACAATAAAGGTTGAATAAAATATAATATCATTAAATAGATTATTGTCAAATAAAAGTTCAACTATTAATGTTTTAAATTATTTGAGTTTTGAAAATATTTGATATTAAGAATTTTCTAAATGTCATCCTAAATAACAATTATTTTTATTAATAAAATTTGTTAAATATTAAAAGGACATTAAAAATCGAGCTGTCGCAGACTGGGTTGCCAAAACAACGATGAGCTGAAAAAAGTTAAATCTATATGCAAGTACTAGGTCTGTTAACTTTTAAAGAAATATAATGCCAAAAATTGTAACGGCTTCACAAATAACAATTAAATTTAAATATAATAAACTAACAATGCGTTAATAAAGAGACTCATATTCTTAAAGTAATGTAAATTCTTATAAATAAAATTGAAAAAATTAAATATTACAAATTTACTTTAAATCTAGGTTTATAAAAGAAATTTGGTTTGAATTTGAATTGTTGTTCATTATTTATAAAAAATTAAATTTTTAAATCGATAGCGCATGCCGGCAATTCAGGACCAACGAAAATGTATTAAATGAGCGCTTCCCAGGAACAACTTTTTTGACAAAAACAAAATTGTGATCAATTTTTACCAAATAAAATTAGAAGTTAAAGAACAAAAAATAAATATACACGTTTATTTACTTTTAATTTTACAAAACTGTGTTTAAAAAAATTTTACGCCAAATTAAACAGAAAAAACAAAATTGTTTAAAAATTTTTATGCAGAGTATAAAATATACAAAAAACATTTCATAAAAACAATAATTTTTAATAAAATTTTGTCTTGTAAACCAAATTATAATCAAATAATTATACAGCACAAAAAAATTAATAAAAAATAACTAAGATGAAACCAATTTATTTAATAATATAAAGCAAAAATCAAATATATTTCATAATCTTTGTAAATGGCAATTTCCACAACAAATGTAAACTTATAAAATATCACTTTCAAACCCAATTGAGATACAAAAATAATGGTGTTTATAATGTATTTTAATTAACATTAACTAATTACAAATCAATAAAACAAATTAAAATAATCATCCGGAGTCCGAAAGCGAAAAAAACGCCTTCAGCAGTCAATCAAGCATAGAGTTAAACAATGCGAAGAATGGCAAATTTGTAAAAAAGTTATAAAAAATTGTTAAAAAAATCATTTGCGGAAAAAGAGTTTTCATTTAGAAATAGTAAAATAAATTTGAAATTATTTAAATAATTATGGTAAAATATACCGAATTTGAACATGAACTAAGGATTTCGATGCCTGGTCAATCATTAAAGCTTAATAACGAAGCCATATGATTGATTATGGCAATTTAAACAAAAATCCACGCTTAAGACCTCAATCATAACCCGAAGTTTATTCTAAATAAATGTCAAACGCAATCTAACCTATATTTAAAAAAAAATACTTCATTTATAAAATTATTTATTAAGCTGAAATATTTTGTAGTAATATAATTAATTTGAGACGCTTTTGCTTATTTCGGATTAAATAAAACGTTTGAAGATGTTATTATCAATATATCAACTTATAGCGAGCGCAAAGCTCGAAGGCACCCGTTCGCGAATGGAGAACGTCTTTGGTGGTCTATGAGTTGCATTTATATGCCGGAAAATGGTAAAGCCTCTCGATGATTAATTAATTGTACTTTGAGTTTTAGTTTTTAATACTTACGCGAAACGCAACTTTTGAATTACTATATCATTTGCCGCAGAGCAAATTGCAAAGATTCAAAATTTAAAAAAAGTTAAAATAATAAAGTGGTCCTAGCAAGAAAATTTAAATGAGTTAAAATTTTTATTTAAATATAAATAAAATACAAAATAAAAACTGGGAAAAAAATAATCATAAATAACTTAATTTGTGAGTTTCAACGTACAAAAGCTTTTTTTATTTTAAATTATTGAATCTGACGACAGAATTCCGCATTACAAACTAACTACGCCTTAACTCAAGATCTTTTAAGCCTAAATAATATTCCCATAAGTTTGCACCTAGATTTTAAATAACAGAATAAATAATAAATTCATTATGTAAGGAACATTAACATAAAGGCAAGAAATATTTGGCTTGAAATAAATTACGTTAAAATTCTGGCGCAAAGTTGAAAATTATATATGTAAACGAATCGTTTTTGGTGAAGTATATTATTTACCTAAAAATATGTATGTTTCTATAAAGTAACTATTACAATATTAAATATGATTAAAATATTTATACGGTTTACTATTTCAATTATTACCTAATTGTTCTTTTTCTTTACTTGTAAAGCTTTAGCATCAGAGTCTAATGTAATGCTTTGCTACGTTTCATTATTTACATATAAGCAGTAGTATAAATATCAAAGAAAAACGATATTGAAGAAAGGACGTTTAGCATAACTTTGCAAGTGATATAGCTACCATTTGGTCAATACAGTGCAAAAATTAAAATCTCTTTATTTGATAATAATTGTTATTAAAAAATTGCAAAATCTAATAATTTTTCTTTTTGTATTTGTTGACTATTAACACCAAAATTTTTTAAAAATCAATATGCCTTTATTTGACGCCAAGGCAGTTGAATTTGAATCTAATGATATTTAAAATATTCAGATAAAGTAAGTTGCTTCACAATCATTATAAAATTAAGGTCAAGTCATGATCAAGGGGGCATCATTCTAATTTCAAAACAAATAGGGGCGGCCTTTTACAACAAAAGTACCCAACAACAAATCCTGTCGATGAAATTGGTAAAAAATGCTGAAACCGGGCCAAATTAAGATTCTTTCAAAAAGTCTTGTGTCGAGAAATTTCTCGGCTTTTTCTTGTTCGTACCGGTTTCGTAACCGTTTAACAGGTCAAACAAGGCTACCTCTTATATTAAAATCAGTTAATAAATACTTTACAGCTATAATTTTTGTCTCAAAATTATTGCACCTATAAAAACAATCATTCTAAAATTAAACAATTTATGATACAGTTATTGTAAACCGTTATCTTTGAAAATTTTGAAAAGTTGTATGTATAAATGAAAATAATATCCGAAAAGAATTTATTTATGGCAAGAATGCATTTAAAATGAAGATTAAAAATATTTTTATTTATGCAAATAAATAGCTTTATCGCCAATAAAAAAAATATGAAATAATACCGACAAATTGATTTTTCCCATTGAAATGCAAAAAATATATCTATTATACTTTTGCCCATGAGCCGAAAGGAATAACATAAATATATGTTAACAACAATTCTTAAAAAATTAATGCATATGAAGAAAATACTAAGCAATAATTTTATCAATTTTATATATACGTCGTAAAAAATTAAATTTGTTTCAAAAAAGTTAAACTCCATTAAAAATATATGTAAATTTAGCAAGATTATTATTTATATTAACTGTGCTTACCGAAAATATTCAAAAAAAAATTAGTTGACCGACACTCAATTAATTAATAATTACTTTCAAAAAATAATAAATAAAAGCAGGGCAAAGCATCATCTGGGAATCATTTACAATAATAAATGATTAGTTTTAAAAAAACAAATTAAATATTAAAAACAAGTAAAGCTTTAAGATTAATAAAAATGTTATTAAAACAACAATTGATCAAAACAAAATGATATTTACGAGTCTGGCCTTTGGATTTGAAAAAGAATTGATTGATCGTTTGTAAAAACGACATAAGATTAGTTTACAAATCAGTTTTGGCAGTTCAGAGTGTTGAGAAGGGTAAATGAAGCTTATTTTTAATTTATATTTGTGTGGCCAATCAAACAAAAAGTATTTTTTAAATAATGAAGAAAATGGAAACGAAAAAAAAGTATTTTTATCAAAAATAAAAGTAAATATAAATGGTAGCAATACTGAGCAATTTAGATCTATGTACAGAAACTACGCGAATCCACATTGCTTTGTTCTCAATGTCAACACCAGCCGTGAAGGCATTTACATTTACCGGAATCGCCTCGAATTAATTGAACCAAAAATTATAAGAAAAAATTAAATATAAAATAAATTTATTTAAGAAACTATATAAAAAATGTAAAATAATAAAAAAGTTCTTATAAAACAATTTTAAAAGGGCAGCGCCGATTTGTAGGTCATGGACGGAAGAGCTGGCCGAGTTTAAAACAAATACTATTACAAATATTGGTAAATTCAAAAAAATAAATTTAAATTGTAAGTTCTGCGTGATATAAACGAGCAAATTACAATTGCTAAAAAATGAAAAGAATATTTAAAATTTTTCACTTATTTTATCTAAATTGAGAAGAATTTGATGGATTTGAGTGAGAGCGATTAATTAATTA